>BMAW01040681.1:155261-169826 GCA_019974015.1 Nephila pilipes | reverse complement strand
GTGACGAAATAAATATATACATTAAAAATTTGTTTTTACAAAACAAACACATCTATCAATTTAATTTTCTAATTAAACCCAAGAATTCTGTTCTTATCATTTTCACATGCAATGATAAACAAAACAATTGATAATCCGTGGTTTTATTTCATTTCATACTTCTCACTTTATGAGAATTCAGCTTTAAAAACTTATTCTCCTTGAAAAATCGATTTTCCCACGAAATTTTTCATCATCTCTCTCTTTCAAAAATTTTTTACATAATACTCTGAATAATTTTTTCTCAAAGTAGTTCATTAACACCCTTTTAGATACATAGACTAATAATACATAATTTTTTATATTTTTCCGAGGGAAGTAATTGTTTAAAAATATGTTAAAATACTACAGTAAAAATTTGTCGACACTATAGATTTTAATACTCAATAAAAGATAAAAATAAAGAACTTGTAAAGTGTTATCAAGGTATGAATTTGATTGTAAATTGAGTTTAAAATTTCCATATCCTACCACTGTAATAATTAACCCATGATTGATAAATGAAATGGCAGTAAACCTCCCTCCATCCTAAAAAAAAACCATAAGATATACAATAAACTAAAAGCTTATCATACATATGTTTAACTGATTTGCTTCTGTATAATTTACAAACAAAAAACTAAAGTATAGATGATTCCAATATTAATACACTAATGATAAAACAATTTTTTTTGCTAACTGACCTCTGTGACTAGGTATTTTTTTAACAGCTGTTTTTCCAATTAACTATAAATAAGTTTACATCTCTTTTATGATAATTATTTTTTAACTTTTAGTGCTTAAATATAAATCCAGGGCCACATAAAGAAACAATAATTGGTAATGCCAGTATTAATTACATCTTTTTAGAAGTTATGATCTGGATAAAATTATAAACTACAAGAAAAACAATGAATGTAATCCAAATTTCAGTTTTATACATTTTATTTCTTTTTAAAAAGAGGCAATTTTTGAAAGCTTGGGAGGGGAAAGTGATTTGTTATAAAGCTAAAATTAGATTTAAAAAAAAACTATAACCAAAAGAAGCATGAAAGAAATCAAGTTTAATACAACAGTTACTGATCTTAAAACTTAAACAGATGTTATAGATATAACATACCACAACAAGTGGCATTTCAGGATGTCATGCAAAAAACTTAAGCTATCAAAATGACTTATACAAAACAGATTTGTGCATTGAACTGTTAATCCATCCCCAATGCATTGAAGAACATGATAGATATTTCCATGATTTTACTTAGTCCTTACCTCAGATTTATTTACAAATAATGTTAGGATCATCAACCCAAGTTCAAATTTATACTTATTTAATTATCAGTTAGTATTTTAAAATCTATTTCAAGAGCTTTAACTGTAATTATTTTTATAGAAATAATGTAAAACATTATTTTGTACAAGAATTATATTTATATCAAAAAATTTCTGAATTACCAACAACCACCAAACAGATAGAGACTATCTTTAACAACAACAGAACAGTGTCGCCTACGAGGGCAAGGAGGCTCCCCTCGTACCTTCATTTCGGTCCATACAGAGTTTACTGAAAGAAATACATTAAATTACGAAACACAAAATTTACAAATCCTAGAAAAAAATTCTGAGTCATTTAGCTGAATAAGCTGAACAGAAAAATGTTTTTTTTTTTGCAAATTTAGGAATTGCTAAAACTATTTTCATCACATTTGCTGAATCTGTATAAATGATAATTTCTTAAAGTTATTCATTTAGATGTTCACTTTGTTTATTCCACATAGAAATTAATTAAAAACTACTAAATAAATCATGTTGAAATCCTGCAAAAATATTCTTCTGTATTGAATATAGCTTACATCTTGCTGTTTATTTTTGATTAATTTAAACATTTTTAAACGAAAGAAAATTTAATTAAAAATCCTTAAGCATATATTTTTATGAACATGTTCATGATTTACAACTCAAAGCATAAGTTAACAATAATTCATCATGCAGTGCAATGGGGTTTGACATGACATAGTTTAAATTTGTCATAACTTCAAAGCCCTTATGTTCGTATAATACGGATAGGCACAGAAAAATGCTACCTCAAGTATAAGCCTCATTGAACTTCGACCAAGATCAAAATAACATGGCATGTGTGTGTTAAGAAGACCCAATTTTTTTAAAGGCTGTAAGAAGTGTTCAATAAATAAATAATAGTAAATATCTCCTTTTCTTCTTATGCCACAATTTTGACCTCTTTTTCCCAGCTGTGTCATCCAATATAAATTTTTAAAAATTATCTTTCAACATGACACAAATTTAAAAGCACAATAAATTTAATGTAATTTGAATTTTGCATTAAAATCCCCCCACCCTCCATTTACATTCAAATTTATTTCTCATAATACTCAGCTTTGTGATATGTGTCATATAAAGTTTTTTGTATTTCTTATAACAATTTATAAACACGATGTACATAGTATGGTACATATAAAAATGCCAAACAGAGCCTTGTTAATGATTAAAGATAGATTATTTTATTTCAAAATTTTCATAATCACATGGAGTAAGTGTATTACAGCAAGTCATTTTTAAAAAATTGTCATTATATTTTTATAATAACTTTACTTTCATCCCTTTCAAAATACATAGCAAGAACTTCAATCATTAAATCATACAGGTTTAAAAATAGTTGCTTAATTCAATCATTTAGAACAGAGTTAATTGCAAGAAAATTTCTGATGAACTAAAAGTTATAAAACCAATGATTCTTTTATTGAATCACACACACAAATTAAAAAGCAAAGAAAAATATCAGCAGTTTTACCAATTGGTTGGGGGAAAATGTAGGGGTATTGTTCATAGTCTTATTAACTAATCCATTTTTCATAATGTTTTAATACTACATTAAATAATTTTCATTTTCAACAAAACATACCCAAAAGCAATAATTAGAATCTTATATAGTATGAAGGAGGGGGAATCTTAAATTGTAATAATACATTATGTTTGATTCTGCAATTAATATCTAATTGCTTCATTCAATAGGCTTGAAAATGGATTTGTCATATAATAAGAATAAATAAAGAATATATCAGCTTGGAAAATATTAAACATTTCAAGACATGCATCTACATACAACTTCAATTCTTACCTGGATTGTATTTAAAAACATCATTTAAATGTCTTATGTTCACACCATCGAAACCCCCAATAATGTATATTTCACTTTTATATACCACTGTAATAAAATAAAATACTTTAGAATAGAATTAACTGCTGAATTTTTAACACTTTTCTATAAATTCAAATGTGGAAAAGAAGAGAAATTTGAAACAAGACCAAAATTTATACTATTCATGTCAGATGCATGCATAGTTTATATGGAATACAAATTTAATTCACCTTAGTCTATCAAAACAAACAAATAATTTCTACAAACTCAAATATATCTCATTTTTTTACTATGACTACCAATACAATTTGGAAAAGAAAGAAAAAAAATGACAGTTACATTTAATTATCAATAAATTCAGAATTTTCCTGCTACTGATATTACAGATTATGTACTATATTTAATTTAACAAGAGGAAAAATTTGTACACAAAGTTTTAAATATTTATACAAGTCTCAAATAAGACAAAATAATAAAACCAGAGAATACACTATTAAGCAATTTTGACAATTTTAAAGTCAAATGCAATCAATTACTGAAATATATTACTAGCACACTCCTTTGCATTCATAATGTTGATGCAAATATTTACCATCCCTTTTTTACGTTTAGCACAACATGTGTCAATGAGGGAATGTTGGAATTAAAATACATGGAAATGTTACATTATTCATGTGCATAGTAACTAGTTTTCTCATATTTTGCAAAATTTTCTTGCAGAATATAGTGCTCTTAAGTTGTTATTCTTTACACATAGCATGTAGAAACAAGAGAGTAAATATTCTAATTAATTGAAAAGACATAAAAGTTGCATCAAATCATAAATACTACAGCTATAATTATTGAAATAAAGGTATGAAGAACCCACATTTGGTTCTTAAGATATTGATAAAAAGTTTAAAAACTAAAAATGTTATAAGATGTTTAACACTACATCTTTATGATAAAGAAAGAAAATTTCTTTTTATTTTTCATGATTGTTTTTAAACTTTATTTATAAAAGCTTATTTACAACTTAAATCTGTTCTTTTTTTAAAAAAAAAAAAATTCCATCCAGTTAAATAATGATTGAATATTTGGTTTACAAACTTTTTTTTTAGAAAAACATAAATACCTAGTGAGTAACATATATGTTAAAAAACCTTCATTATTTGCTTTGTTCACTTTTAAATAACTTTTTATCAATGTTGCTCAAAAATCTTTGAATCCAAATCATGTATAGTATTACAATTAAAATAAATTTAAAATAAATATATTTTTGCCAACTATTGAAACTTCACCAGAAGAAAAATTTTCAAATAAAAAGAAATAGCACAAAAAATTCAATTCACCAGCAGAATGACTTCTTCGTCCACACGGTTCATGACCATCACAAAATGGGGTTGACCATTTCATAGAATTTGTGTCAAGATACATGATCTCACTGGGGTAGGTGTCATTGTCAGTATCATCTTCACCCCTTCCTCCAAATATATACATGCAGTTGCCTATCACCGAGACAGAGTGAAAATCTCGTTTGGAAGGAGGAAAACCCTACATTTCAAAATATATTACATTCACTCATATTTTCATAAGTTATGAAAAAATAAATACAGTATTTTCTCAACATAGAATTAGCTTGCATTATATGAATATCAGACATCCACAACAGCAAAAATATCTATAATTAAAATTAAATAAAAATGCAAACAGATTAATATGCTGAAAAAGAAAACACCTGTTTATACGCTCTTTCGGTAATAATATATATTACTTAAACTATTAGCATCCAGTAGTCAACATACTTATGGCTTAATATGTTTCAAATTACGTCCTTGAGCATACTACAATTTCTCACCAGTTTAGTTTGGTTTTATGGCCTTAAATGGTATGTATATTTAGAAATCATAAGAGACATCAAGTATTCTATGGATGATAGAGAGACAGCACTGCTTCTCTGTTTACAATAACATGACAGGTAAAACTGACACAAAGCACCAGAAATGAAAAAATACTCAGACGATGAAAAGCAGATTTGGAAGAGACATTTTTTTTTCCACCAATTGTATCAAATAAATTATTCAGGAGAATTTATGATAAGCAAATGGGTAAGTTAATTATATTTTAAATTTCTATTTGTGGAAATATTTAATGAAACTATTTATATAAGTAATGTGTGTGAAAAGAACTTGGTTATGTTATTTTTGTCAAATTGGTATAGATAATGATCTAAATGGATCGTTGGTAGCCAAAATTATTCGTTCAGCAGAAATGCTTATCATGAAACAAAATCTTGTACTAACTTTGTCAATAATACAAAAGTGTAAGATAACACAAGTGGCAAACAATTCAAACTGAGGCCCTTAGTAGAAAAAGTGAACAAACTGTATACAAATTCAGTAATGTTTGGGAAAACTTGTCAATCAGTGAAAAGATTGTAATGTACACTGCTGGCCATTAAAATTGCAACACTGTGAAGAAAAGCAAATGCAAAAGATATTTATTGTATGTAAACATTATGGCATGAAGACAAAATGATTAAATTTGCAAGCAAGCTTGGGGGTTTACAAAGGTGTGAAATTAATAGAAATAGTTGCCATCTCTGGCAGCTAAATAGCCCTTAACCAATAAGGCACAGAGACTAACTGGGCTTGGATGGCTGAGATGGGCAACATATTCCATGTTGCTTCATGTCTTTCCCACTCTTCATCAACCGCATTAACTGGAGCGGGGGGCAGTCTCTCAGCAACCCATGACCAAATATTTTCAATGGGTGAAAGATCTAGAGATCATGCAAGCCAGCACAACAATAGAATACCCTGTGTATCGAGGAAGGTCAGAACATGACATGCAACATGTGGTCTAGGGTTATCTTGTTGGAAAATGGCATTTGGCAGGCCTCGAAGATAGGGCACAACCATTGGACATAAAATGACGGAAATGTGCATGTCATGTACCCAATGGCTGTCTAAACTATTACACCAAATGCAGGGCCCCTATACCAATATCGAATGCAAGCAGATGACAAGAGGTCTCCTTGGAGCCTCCAGACACACAGAACCAGGACTTTGTCCGAAAAGACAACATTGTGCCATTCCTGTATCCAATTTTGTTGTTTGGGGCACCAGAGTTGCCGTCTCTCTGTATGCTGCATTGTCAAGGATAGTCAAAGTAATGATTGCTGTAATGACAGTCCATGCTGCTGCAAACATTTTTGCACCATACAAGTAAATTCTGGGCATACTGCAAACATGTCACATAATGGTTCATGATGTGGTTATACGATTTTGCAGGATTGACCTTACAATATGATTGTCCTCTTGGGTGGAGAGATCCTGCATGCCATTCAGTATGACCCTCAGCAACCTGTTCATTCTATATTCACATGGCATTGGTTAGACCAGTGCGACAGGCAGTATCACGGAAAGATAATCCACATTCTCGATAAACAACGATCCTGCCTCTACTGAATTGTGACACTTGCTGGAAAGCATTTCTTTTTGTTCAAGGCATAACAAGAGCTTCTGGGCGAATTCTGATTTTACAAAGTGCTTTCCAAAATCCACAACACAATTTTTCTTTTATGCAGTGCTTCAGATGTCCTCTCTCCCTCCTGCATCATCTAAATGTCCTGAAATACTAATCATTTGCATATTCCAACCTCTTTTTCCTTTCATGTGATTTTGATGTTTGTCAAATCATTCCTTTCTGGTGTTGCAATTTTAATAGCCAGCAGTGTTTTATGACTGATAATCTTTGTAGCAATGTATCAAATCAAAGCCAATTCACTTTGGGTAGTGTGAGAAGATGGATACTGTTTTTCTCTCTCACTTTATGCTAGGAAAAAATGTAACCTGAAAATAAAATCTTTACGCACCAGAGTAGGTTTAAAGATGTTATCAATAATGAAATATTCAAAATCTATTGTGTATATTTTGACAATTTTTTGAGTAGCCATGATTTCTTTCAGTTAAAGGAAACAAAGTTTAAACCTGCATGCACAAAATTAGAGAAAGCCGAACAATAGAATATATACAGTTCAGTCAACTAAAGATTCGGAAAAAATGCCTTAAGGACTCCATTACTTTAAGATTGATACCAAAAGTGACATTTTACTTGTAAAGTGGCAAATGGTGTGCTTCAATAACTACAAATTTTGACCAAATAGAGCCACTGACTACAGCTACATGATGGAATGGAAAGAAAAAAGTACATACAACAGCTCTTCAACCATGATGGATTCATAACTACAAATCAATACAAGTAAGTACAACTAACTTGCACAGAAACATTGTATCACGATTCAAGGCAAAATATTGTATAGGGGTTCATTTTTCAAAATTATTGACAAGGCCATTGTAAATTCTTTCCTAATGTATATTAGAGCTATTAAAAAGAAATCAATAATATTGGGATATTTTAGATTGAAAATTGTAGCAATCTATTTCAAGTTTGGACATGGATGGAGCATTTTAAAAGCTGGGCCACTTAATTTTCCATCCACTTCCAGAGCACAAGTACCAAATATAAGAATTGATGAGAAAGATCTGTTTCTAAAAAAAAACAGTCTAACAAAATATGCCAGAACATTTCTTTCAAAATTCACTCATTAACTTATCGCGAAAAATTTAGCGTTACTCTCTACACCACTTATCTTAGCCAGAGGTATAGTTAAGGAGAGGGAAGGACATCCATACCTGATCACATTTTCTGGGAAGGGGGACAAAATGATGTTACATACTTTTAGAATAAAATATTTTCCATTCTTAAATACACTCAAAAGTAAGTAAAAAGTATTTGAATACTCAGTCCATTCGTATACTCAGTTATACTGGCTGTTGGTACCTCCAAATCCCCCTTTATGAAAGATCTTTCAGTAAATTAAAACTCATTTTGACCTATCTGTTTAGTTTTAGTTTGGTTTTTTATTAATGTTGTACTAGAAGCAATGCAAGAGCTATTGGCGATGGACCACTTAATTTTGAACCTCGGTCAAATGACGAGGATGACACTTGAGCTGGCACCCCCTCTCCTAACTTCCATATCACGCCAACTGGAGGACTTTGGGCCCCTATCTGATTTAACATGCATCAGCCGTGGCTACACGGTGGGTCTTTAATAGCCAAGGCTCCAGCCAGTGACTTAATGAGAACTGCCGCCCACGAGTCTGAAACCATGACCACTAGGCTACCACGGCCATTTTGACCTACCAGAGATCCTCCATGGCACAAGAAAGATTGTCAACCTTGGCTTTGCTGAGTGTGGAATGAGAGGTTACTCACAGAATACATTTTGATAAGCTAATCAATAAATTTTGAGGTTGTAAAGACTAGGAAAAATTTTCTTTGAAATTTATACAAAGTAATAAATTTTTTGTAGTTTTAATTATTTCATGTGTCTGGCACTTTATTTGTGTAGAGGTGTTATTTTTCAGTGATTTATTAGCAATCTGGAATTTTCAGTAATATGGCTACCCTCTGGCCCAAAATCTGATGGATTATCGAGAGTGTATTGTATTAGAAAATTTTACATAAATCATCTCATTTTATTTAGGCACAAGTATTTCAATACAAATCTCATCAAGAATCATAATATCATTCATTCTTGATAAGGAAGTCATCTTAACAGTTAAAATCCAATAATACCCAACTCTGTTTTTAATTTACTAAATCATTATTCCGTTTTATTTATTAATATATCCATGTTTAAACTAGCTTCATTCAATTCATAATCAGCTTTTGAATTCATTTACAGGCATATGCATATCTAAAGTTATTTTTTATATCTTAAATTCTGAAGTTTCAAAACTTACAAAGTGTTCTGATGAATAAATTAAATAAGGGTAATATATCTAAAAAAAACTAGGTCATTCAATTTTATTTGCCATACTGCATAATAAAGGTACAATGTAATCAACAGCTGCAATTCTGAGCATTAAACATTGAATTCTAAATTTTTAAAGGGCTGTGGTAAGAAGAGTCAACAGCCTCAAAACCAGCCAGTCATAGATTCAAATCATGACTAAAAAAAAAGAGAAAGAAAAAAATACTAGAATCTGCTGTCATCTGCAATTGCTTGTCATTGTCATTTCATATGATCAACATAGCACGCAGAAGCTGTTTTGTTATCATTTTACATAATATTTCTTAAACAGCCAAATAAAAATGTTTTTTAAATGGTGTAATATGCTCAAAAATGAAAACCTAAAAAATTATGTATATTTAATATAAAATTAATATTGATTTTCTTTTCTTTGCCCAAATTTATTTAGGGTGAGAAAAAAAAATTTTTTAGCCCGAAAAATGCTTTGTTGGTCATGCATCATAAACATGAAAAATAACTCAGAAAAAAATTTTGCATTGAGTATACAAGTTTGCATATTGTTATCCATGAGTGCATTAAATAATTTTGAAAACAATAATGAAACTTTCATTCTGCTATTTCTAAAGAAATAAAGAAATAAAAAAAGTGAATCTAGAACTAATGCTGATTTTAATGAAATAACTTTGCTAGAATATATCTTTCCCATCTTTAAGTATAATAAATAAATTTGTAATATAATGGAGGAAAACTAGAATTTGTTTGAAAAACTTTTGATGAATACACAACAAAGATGAGTGAGTAAAAGTTGGAAAACCTGGCATAAGAGCCCAATTAGGTTATGTCACAATAAATCATGTGTAACTGTGATTTAGATGTAAAACAGAAGAAAGAAAAAGGAAAAATGGTTGACAAGAAGGTTTGAAAATAAAAGAGGATCACAGGTCCAAGAATGTGTTACCCATGTTTACCATATACAGTAAATTCCATAGAGGAAAGAAGAAAAAAAGATTACTAGTATACTTTGGAGGGGAGGGGGGGGTCATATTTTCCATATTTACCTAAAGAAGGGTCAGCTCCTGAAGAATACAGAAGATGGGAATGAAGAATTTTAGCCACAGGTATGGAAAAAATGCATTGTTTTGATTTTAAAAGCAAAATATTTTTTTAAAAACAGTTTCTGGTATACTAATAGATCTGAAGTAAAGCATTAATATGACTTTGCAAAAATTACAAACATATACTTACTGAAGTGACAACTGATTCCCATTTGAAAGTAATTAAACTGATTCTGAAAACCTTATTAGAGTAACTTTTACTTTCTTCTTCAAAACCTCCAAATATGTACATATAATCACCTATAACACATCCAGAATGGCCATCTGTGGGTTTAGGTGGATGACCAGAAGTTACAGGGTTGCTCCATGATAAGGTTTCTAAAAAAAAAAAAAAAAAAAAAAAAAAAATTATTTAGAGTTTAATCTGGGTAAGTTTTGGAGCACAATCCTGTCTTCTAGAATTTAAATTTAATAATACAGTTCTAACTCTGCATTCATCTATGCATTACCTGGCACAGGATTAAAATACTTTTATTGTATTTTATTAACAATGAGACTTTGATCTTTACTTTTTTATGAACTGCAGAACAAATAAAACATTTAAGTCCATTTCTATTCTCAAATTTATATTATTATCAGAGCAAATTAAAAAATTATTTTTACTTATAAGCTTTTCTTTAACTACTTAACTTTTGTTATTTTACTTAATATCTTCTGCATTCAGTCAAAGAAAAGAATGTAATTGAAAAAAAAAACCAACAAACAATAACAATATTCTTTATTCATTCATACTTTTTATAATGTTGCCCTTTGGTGAGCATCACAATCTACATTTATATCTGCGATGGGCTGAAGAGAGTTCTTCTTTACTAGAACATTCCGTAAACGAAGTGTCTTTACATAATCAGTGCTTACAAAAATACCCTCTACAAGTGGGCTACAATATTCAGCCCTTCCTGACATACAATTGAAGTACTAATACTTGGTACTAATTTACAAATTAATACAATCAAAATTATTATATTAAATAATTAGTATATAAAGAATTAATGCTAAATATTAAATTAACCTACAACATTATAGAACGAACATATACAATCAATTATTCATAGTAAAATAATCAATGAAAATAATAACCAATTCTTGGCAATGAATTAAAAAAAATTTCCCTTTTTCTTCAATTTAAAAAAAAAAAATTCACAATAAATTAATACTGAACAAATAAACATTGAAAATTGCATAGTTAATTACATAAAATACCAAAAAAATGTTTTTTAAAATATATTAAAGACAGTTTAAAAGATCTTTTTTAAAGTCTCCAAAAAATTATCTCCTGTTTCACAGTCTCTTAGATGAAAATCAATAAGAAAAATGGAGATTTGCTCACTTCGTTTCTCAGGATTTCTCCAGTCATCAGCATGGAGTAGGGGGGATGTTCTTTTCCAATTTTTACCAGGTTTTTGAGGAATCACTCCTTGACTGCAGTTCTTGCAGTCCTTGGTTGATACACGTTTATTCCTTGGTGATCATTATGTCCTTATGGTGAATGTTAAATCACTCTCTCCCCCCCCCCTCTGTTGTAACACTGCAGATGTCACAATACTTCAATAATGGCTCTGGCTGACCTATGACTTTCTTGGTGCATCTTAATTTCTCCCATTTCGAAAATGTGTTTTCTTTTAATCTTAATTCTCTTGTAATTGCAGAATCTTTCCTTTTAAACTTCAGAATTTTTATCTTTTTCCAAAGCTTCTACCTAAACCTTCAAATCTTGTTTATCATTTTTATACTTAGAATTTCAATTCTCCTACATGGCTTCTTATCTTTTCACAGAGATTTTCATCACAATTCCCTATTTATTTTGAATTTTCTCTTCTATTTTACTCAACTTTCACACTCTACTTGACATCTCAATTCTTCTTGATTTTTACAACATAACTGCATTTCTCCTTTTCTTTAGATAAAAGCTCGAGTTTTTTCCCTTGGTTTTTCTGATTGATTTGAAAAGTTAGAAATATCATTTTCTTTTCAATCAATTTCCTTATCTTGTACTGATAATGCTTCTTATTCTCCATTAATGACATTTTGTTCCCTTATAAGTTTTGATAACTTTTTATAATGGGTATTTTCTTCTGGATTTTAACAAACATCAGATCTTTCTTCTCCAATTCAAAATCAAACTTTCCTTTTGAGACTGAGATTGTTTTTCATGACATATTCGTCTTTCTTCAATAATATTCTATACTACAATATCCTTTAGTAGCTTCTTATTTCTCTTTGACATGTAACTAACCTGTTTAAAAACAATTGCAGCTTTGATACTTTCCTTTAGAAAATTCACATTGTAGAGTAATTACACCTGTTTTTATTCAATACATGACAACATTTCAATGCAATTTAATTTGAAAATGGATAATCTTTTGCACAACCAATATGTAAAATTTTCACTGACCCTTGTATATATGTTAAATGAGTCTAAAAACATACATTCAACCATTAAATAATTCGCGATAAAACCAACATTTTTATATAATGACAAAGTATATTAATTATTATACATTAAATTCAAAACAAACACGTGATAAACACATAAAAAATTTAATTATAATTTCAATTTAATCAATCATTTATTGAATATTTTTTACTCCAAAATTTTACAGCACATACAAGCCTTTCCTTCTTAGTTTCCAAACATTTTTGGATTACCAGATCTAACAGCGTGGAGGTGAGGTGAGGCTAACTTGAGTATGATTGGCTAAGTGTAGATAAATCTACACGTATTACACGTCATACTCTTCTAGACCCAAAAACGTGGACAAAACACAAACGAACTTTACTAAAAAATTACGAATGAAGCAAATAAAAGTTATGCATCTAATAATTTTTACTAATTCATGATTTAGAGTCAACATGCCAATCATTTAGATTCTACTTTCTTAGTACTTCTGAAATGTTGTACATCAAATTCTAGAAAACATAATTTTTAACTTTAAAATTTACTTAAAAAGACACATTAGTGAACGTATTGAAAAATTCATAATATAAAATCAAAACAGGCATTTGGAAGTTTGTAAGTCATTCTATTAAAACTGGGTACCAGAATTCAGAAAAAATTATTGTGATAGAATTTTTGGCACCAAATATGGAAACTTTCTTTCTTGCGAATGATTACTGACTAAAAGTCAGCAACCCTTACTATCTCGGATATAGTAAAGGGGAGATAGTATCTCCCCTTTGTGAGTAGAAAAGTTTTATGATACCTCATGCAACGTATGGGGGAATTCCCGATGTTCCCCGAGGGGGAAAGAAATTTTTTTCTCAAAGCGCCGAGTGGAAGGGATATTTTGACTTATTAAAATATGAGTTAAAACTTGTTCAGTGCTTCGTTCAGTTACGTATTGCTAATAATTATGTATTATAAACATGAAACCAAAGTATTCTTTGAATCTCTAACACAGTTGATAAATGTTTGCTTAAAAGTTCCAGCAGTTTAAATCCTTTAACAGTAAATTTGTCACAAATACTTATTTGTTTACTTTTCTGATTCTCAGGCAGTGTCACGTAATTTCAAAGTGAAAGTGTAACAAAAACTAATATTATCATTCTTCCTTAACCCTTACTCATTGATAAAATTTGTTCAAAAAAAATCAATGAATTTTCTTTATTGATGCTTCTTGGTGTTTATAAAATTCTTAAAACGATAAATGTAAAAATGTAATTTTCTTTAAATTTAATGATTTCTTAAAAAATATAAATGGTCCATTAACTTATATATTTGACTTCCTTTAGCATCAAGCTAGGTAGAAAAAATTCAACAAGGCATTTACAAGAAATGTATAATTTTTTTTATTATTATTTAGTTTGTTTTATTAATATCGCGCAGAAGCAACAGGAGGGCTTTTCATTGTGGATCTCAAATTCCTGAACCTCAGTCAAGTGACAAGGTGTCACATGACCTGGCCATCCCTCTCCAAACTTCCCACACCAACAAGATGATTTTGAGCCTTGACAGATTTAATGTGCATCAGCCCCAGCTACACAAGTGGGTTTAAGTAGTATAAAGATTTGAACCCACTACTCAACAAAATCATATTTGTGACCATGCCACTATGCTACTACAGCAGTAATTTTTTTTGAAAGAAACAAATTATGTACACTTTACATTATTATCTACAAAGAATAAGGCAAATTATTCAATAATAACTATAATATATAGATTTTTTAAAATTTAATAAATTTTTCTGCATAAGATTAAGTTTATATATTATGCTTAGTCCTACACATCACAAAGTGATTCTTACAATATCTCATTTTCTATAATTATTTTCTATGTTGTATTCTTCTTTAGATGAACATGCTTTAGATTTATGATGTTTTCTTTTAAAATAAGTAGCCAAAGGTTATTTTTAAGTTCAAATGAGTAAATACCTGAATTCTCATTTTACAAAAAAATAAACTGAAAAAGATAAGAACTGAATTGATATTTCCAAACGTATTCTAATGGAAACACAATCAATTATATTATACAATATAAAT
>BMAW01040681.1:120441-151422 GCA_019974015.1 Nephila pilipes | reverse complement strand
TCTAAATATGATAATTATATTAACAAAATATTCTAAATTTGTTGTATAATGAAATTACAAACATTGCAGTACCATTTATGAAGTAGTTGTGTAAATAAAAATAAATATGGCAGGATAAAAATTTGAATTCACGTGGCCTTTTATTGCATAAGTGTGGCCCATAAAATTTATTCCAACTGGCTCCCCATATGAGATACAGGTATGACGATTAAGGGATTAAACCTGACTTATTTGGCTTGGAATAAAAGCAACAAAAAAAAAAGAAGAAGAAGAAGAAGAAAATAAGTCTTTAATTTTTTGAATAAAATTTTCATATGAGATTCCTCAATTCAAAAGAATTATTGTACAGTTCTGGATGTAGCTTTAAGTTTGTGTTTCATACTTTTCTTTGTCTTCATTTTCCAACCTTAATTTTCTCCAATTCAAAATTTCTTTCCTTGTGTCCCTTTTTTCTGATTCTTGTAGCATTTCCTCCTGTTTAACAATGTCTTCAATTCTTCTCTTAAAAATTTATTTTGCAAAATCTCCATCATAATTTTTACTGTTAATTATCATAGTTTTTATAGTTCATGTTGACTTATTTCTCAGTTGTACTATTAGGTGGAACCATGTTACATTTTAAATAAACCAGTTAGATTATCTGATCTGAATACATATAATTTTGAATGTATAAGTACATATATAAGTGTACACTTCTATTTCTCCTGTCTTCTTGTATTAATTAATTTAATAAATTAGTGTGATGATTTTTCTTATGGCTTCATCTTGTTTTCAATTAAGCGACTCTGATTCCTAACAGTTGCTACTACAGCATCTGAGGAGGGAGGAGACATTTTTGCTTAGTTTATACGCTAATTTTGTTAAATTACCTTTGCATCCTTTTTAGAGAAATGATATTTTTTTAAAATCACTTCAAATACACTTCAATTAATTTTAATACTTCATCTGTTAAAAAAATACATAAAAGAAAAAGAAAATTTTTAACCTTTGTTTTTGCTTTTTTTGCAATCGTAGATAGGTACAGATCACACTTCTGAACTGCTAACTTCATTTCAGTTTTAGTTATAAGCTTTTCTTTAGCTACTTATCTTTTGTATTCAGTCAACAAAAAAAACATAAGTGGAAAATAATAACAGGTATTTTTAATTCACTTGTACCCTTTATTGTGTTACATTTTGATGAGCATCACAGTCTAGATAAGCATCTGTCACCTCTGTTAGGAAAACAGAGTTCTTTGGCATTGCAGCGAAATCTTGAATAATTAGTGCTTGCAAAGCACCCTCTATAGATGGGTGACAGCAGTAATGACACATTTTAAAGGAAAAAAAAACAGTGTTCATAATTTTCAAAAGATCACTTAATATTTGTCTAGGCATATTTAGAGTTTCAATACCTAAGATCAACTGAATATTTTAAGTACCCCCCCCCCTGTTAGCCAAAACATAAAGGCGAAGGGAAAGAAAATTCAGTAATATTAATTTGGTACCCTCTGCACACTACATTTGGGGATAGATGTTCCATCTCGCTCTCCCCTAGCTATTTTTGGAAGAAAAAAACTAATAATGTCAAGATGTAATTTATGAAAAAAAAATAGTGATATAAAATTTTATAGATAGAAAATTACATTTTCAATGATGAACTATTGTAGTTATTTTGTATCAACAATTTATAAATTATTTCTTTTAAACTAGTTTTACCTATAATCCACAGTAAAATATGCTAAACTGTCACATCACTTACTATAATCAAAATAATCACTCATTTATGTTCCCATAATAATCTGTTATGAACAATGTTAAGAATTCCACGATAGCATTTCTTCTCTACTACTCAAGTTAAACAATTTTTTTTAAATGCTCCCTTTACTTGATTATATTTTTTATATAATTTATTTATTTCCTCTCTAAATTTAACATTTACAAGATACAAATTTCTTAATCGTGAAATATGAATGCACATATTCATAGAAAAATATCATACATGTTCGATGCTGGATGTAGCATCGGATGATGTTATTCTACCCTGTGTGCTGTGGAGGGGGAGAGAGTGTGTTAACCTTGGTTGCTGCTGCTATTTCGAACCCTAGACCAGTGGGTCTGAAGCAAAGTTGAACGATTGTTTTCTGCTGTGCTCCTCTCAACTAAGCTGAAAAGACGTCTCATCTGGCTAGTAAGTAAAGCATTTTAACTTTTGGCCTTGTTATAAAAGAAAGTTGCTGTATACTCCCCCTCCGGTATCACTGTGATGATATGAAGAGAAACATTGGTTTGTACAGAAGGTTAATTTGATTTCTTTTCAGCCATTACTGCAATTGATATACATCCCCTCCCTGTTGAATTGAGTTTTACTAGGGACAATTTCCATTTGAGTCATTGGTTGTCTTGTGTTGAGTGGTGGGTCTCGTCGACATGTGTGCCAGAGCCGAAACATAACTTGTCATGATTTATATGAGGTTGTCTTTAGTTAGACATACAGAGGCAAATGTTTTTGCATCAGGGGCATATGCAACCAGTAGTTATAGGCTGTGCTTTCATTTAGTGTTCAAGTCCAGAGTCACCACTTCAGCACAGGACAAAACATCAAGGGATGTTATTCTACCTTGTGCGCTGTGGAGAGGGAGAGAGTGAGATCTTTAGAGTGATATCTTTAGAGTGTCTGCTATTTCATTCAATTTCAATTTACGGTCATTCAAAATCCTTTTGTAGATTTTTTTAATGTTTTCGTCGGTAACAACCTCTTTTGGGCGTCCACTGCATTCACCATCTTCGGTGCTCATTTCACCACGTCTAAACTTAGCATATCAATCGTTGACGGTTGATTTTCCTGGGGCAGTGTCCAGAAACTTGGCATCAAGCCAAGTTTTTGCTTCAACTGTACTTTTTCCCTTCAAAAAGCAATATTTTATCAACACTCAAAATTCCTTTTTATCCATTTTTTTCACAATAACAAAAGTTGTTTCACTCAAAATGCTGTAATTCACAAACTAATGATCCGACAGCTATCAAATTTATACACGCATCTTTTGAGGGTTGGGGCTAACTAAAAAACATATGGATTTAATTCTAGTAGTGCCATCTATGTGTCAGGCCGGGGACTTTTCAATTGACCTGTTATAAATGTTGTGTAGCACAGGATTGAAGAAATGGAAAACAGACAAGTGCGAGAATATTTGAATAAACACGATTTTGAGTTTCATAAAAAAAATTCCAATTTTAAAAAACAAATTGTCATTAATAATTTTCTAATTACAAATATGTATTTATATATACATGGTTTCCCATACATTGAAATAAATTATCAAAAACACTTGTTAAATTATCAAAAATGTTTTATACAAACAAAACCAAGACATTATGGAATCTACTACAAAAATAAGTAAAATTATTCAAACAGTTCAAATTTAAATTAACGTTTTATTTCACATTGACACACATAAGTACAATAAAAAAAGATGCAAATGATTGAAAAATATATGTATTTTTTAAGGAAAAAAGCTAAATAAATTACTAAATATGAAACGATTTGTGGAATTTACTAATTCACATTATTTTCATATGGTTAAGAATTATTCTTACACTGTCGTAAATATTGTTCCCTTCCCATTAGAATTATTAGAAAATCCACTTATACCATTATAAATACTATAAGTTTCGATACATAAAAAAATTGTTATTCATACATCTATTAAATAAAAAACAATATTTCTATGACAGTGCCCTATATATTCACAAAATATTCAACCAATTTCACTGAAATTTTCTCAGTTTGTTCTTACAAGAGTGTTTAGAGAATGGTATGAATCAAATCTGATAGGTAGTGCTGTTTTTTTTTTTTTTTTTTTTTTTATGCTTAAAGAAAATTATCAGGTGCATACCAAATTCGGACATTTTGGGATGCCATAACAATTTCATTCTAGTGCATTAATTTTTTTCGTACCCAGAATTAAATTTCTAGAACATCACTAATGCAATAATCATTTTAATGTTCTCTGTGATAGCTTAATGATATGGAGTGTTCCTTGCTTTAATAATTCTGCAAATTATGTCTGAAAAGTATTATTTGTGTGTGTTTTAATGATTTGGAGTGAAAGGATGGAATGCAGGTTTTACAGTTGTGTACAAAGATCAAAAGTTTTAATTTCTAAACACATCGAATTTTTAGTTTACATAGAAGCATTTGCATTTCATTGAGAAGAAAAAATCACACAATAAGTTTAATAGAGAATGCAGCAAGAGTGGAATGGATGAGCATTGTATTAGAATATCTGCACCTAATAATGACTCATCAAAGGAGAAAAAGGTAGATGTTCCACATATTTTGATTATTACGAATATATTGGTACAACAATTAAACTTCAAATTCCTTTTTTTTTTTAGATTGATGCATAGTATGAACTATTTAGTATCTTTTTGGAGCTGTAAAAAAAAGTTTATAATCCTTCGAAGGAATTGAAATTCCAAATAAAAAAATTTCTCCTCTGCATACATGTCTTTTTCAATAATTCTATAAACCTAATTATACTATATTTTTACTACCTTTACATAAAAAAGCAATATTCATATCCTATATATCTATTCATACAAAAAGCAATGTTTGCATGTGTATGCCGTATACATTCAAAAACTATTACACCGAATTCACTGAAAATTTCACAGTTTGTTTTTAATTGTGCCAAGAGTGTTTAGAGTGTGGGTTTGCATAAAATCTGATACATAGCACAATTAAAGTATAGCATTAAGTGTAAATTGGTGATAAATTTGACAGCTTTTAAAATGATGAACTTGTTTATTTCCCCCAAAGATGCTGAAATAAGGCACAACTAAACTTACAACAAAAAGTAATATAAATATCTATTTTTAAAATTAAACATTAATTTGCAATAAAATTATTTGATCATTAATCAAATTATTTTATCAATTAATTTTACAATTCCCTTCCTGGTTAACTAATAAAAAAAGATACAAGGAATGATTTATGCTATACCTGTCTCAAAAATATTTCATGACAAACTTGTTAGCTATGCCAACTAACAAAAATGTGGAGTGCTTTAACAAACCACATCTTATATACTTAAGAAATATACATTAAATCCAGTCAAACTATGTGTATGACTATTACAAATATAATACCAATCATAAAAATAGACACGTATGATGTAACAGAAAACATGTATAATATCTTATGCCTTATTACTTGATAAGTGGGAATGATATCATATTGGTAACAATTGGCAAAAATATCTTAAAAATTTAAGATTTTCACAATTCAACTCGTGTTATGAGAACATAAAATAAGTCAGCAAACTATAATTACATATCATATGATGTCAAAAATAGGCTAAATACTGAGCCTAAAGAAATAACAACATTGGCAAATTTAATATTATTAAGCTAGAATTTTCCGATTTTAGTAATTTATAAAATTAATTAATAATATTTTCTACAGAATCATACAAAATAAGAATAATTTTTACACAAAATAAGAATAGTTGTTAAATAAGTTATTAACACAGAATTAAGATTTTAATGTAGATTTATAATATATATATCCTGCATACATATACACACATACTACTCCACAGAGAAAATGCAACACCGATGAAGACATGCAGCGAATAAACCAAAACTTGATATACAGAGACATGTAATACTTTAATAGCAGTTACAAGAAGTACATGTACAGAATCACAAGGGAAAACCCCAGGTTCAGTATAAAGTGTGGCGACTTTGAAGAGTGATGCAATGGAATTATGGCCATGGAGTCTGAAGGAAACAATGGCAAGTTTTTCCAATAAAAATAATTTATTCAAACAAAATTGATAATGAAGAAAAACAATATCTTCTTGGTTGCTAACAACTTACAACCATTCTTAACTCATCCACATATTCATATACTTTCATAACAACTCAATAAATCTCTCTCTCTTTATATAAACACGCTCTGGCATCTAATTGAATTAACTTCTGTATGGCAGATTTAATTTATGGAAGTGGAGCTATGGGAACTTGTATTACCGTTTTTCAACATTTGACCCAATGGAAATGCAAACAATCTTTCAATAAAAAATTTTCAATCTGTTATCAGAGGTTTTGTCAATAAATCTACTAAATTTAGTTTACTTCTAACAAATTCTTATTAAAAAAAAATTTCATCAAGAAGTTTACAAATAAAATGAAACTTTATATCAATACACTTATAGTTTTAGAATTTTCTATCTTAATTTCATAAAAATAACACATCGATCAATAACTCCCGAGTCTAACATTGAAAACAACATTTTTTTTGCAAATTTTTTTTTTATTCATCAACATAACACCTTTTGTTAATCACCTTTTAGGGTGATACAATCATTCCAACGCTTTTCCAAATCTTTTTTTTTCCCCCCCAAAAAAAATTTTTCTTTTTTTTTTTTTCCGCAAGAAATCTTTTTTGTTGCGAGTAAATAGCGATAAACAGCTTTCTGAATCATCGACTCGTTGCTGTTTTTGTTCCATCGAAAGCAATTGCGGCACCCACTTGGAAAAAACCTTTTTCACTTCAAAAAACCTTTTTCCTGGTCCGATCGACTTAAAATTTTGACACGTTTCAAGCAAAGGTTAGTACTCTAGAAAGACCTGGTTACTGGTTTACTACGAGCGCCATCTCTGGGTTAGTCTCGGGAGTTATTGATCGATGTGTTATATAGCAGATTTGTCATGAAACAAAGTAGGTGACCAAAGTAGATTAATTTAAATGAAATTAAGGTATTAATTTAGAAAATAACTTAATTCCATTTAAAATATTACTAAGCCATAAAAGTTCCTTGAATGTATAAAACAAACTCTGAAATCGCAAGACACAAACTTTGCCTCCATAGAACTAAGAGTAATGCACTTCTGTTTAATTGCTTTCCAAAAAAAAAGAATGTCACCCATATACATATCAAATATTCATCAGTCGAATGTTTTCCTGTCAGATTTTATCAGCAACTTGCACCTGAATAGGAAATCAACTAACAAAAGTTCTTGGGATACCTTTAAAATTATCTCTAAATTTATTAATATACAAGATCTCTGATGTAAATATACCATATTTTTATTGCTCAAAATTTACACCTTAAAAGTATTCAACTTTTTCAAGTTCAATGGTGTCAATTTTGCTTTCAGATTTGAAACTACATGTTAAAACAATTTTCATTCGAAAAAAATACCACCTATCATTAACATACACAAGCAATATAACATTATTTTTCAACTGATAAACACAATTGCAAAATTTCAGTTTATGAAAACCAAATGATTCCAACACAGAGTCTAATTCTTTATTCAGAATTCGACTGTTACACAACATGATATCAGTAGTAAGCATACCTTCAATTCCTTTCTTTTTTCCACATTACCTGGAGATTGATGCTATATGTTTTTTCATGTAACTCATTATTTATACAAGAATGCTACTTTTGCATCTAAGTAGTACATACATCTAATCCAGCAAAGAAAAAAGAATTATAAAACATAATTTAAGTAAGGAAAATTTACAACTGATGAAAATATATAAGTAATCTAATAAAAATCTTTGTTTAAATCCCTGAGGAACAAGGCTAACTTTAAATTCCTTTATTTTTGAGTTGTCATCTTCCTTAATACAATAAACCCTATGGCTTTAGCATTTTTAGGTAGATCAATTATTGTACACACTTTACATTTGTCCATAGTTTTTTATCTTCTCCATTGCTTGATGATAATTATGCTTTTTTTTAAAAAAAAATCCTGGGATTATTCAAACAACTGAGGAATTTCAATATTATGAACTTGTCTTGGAAAGAGATCTACAAAATTATATTGATCCAATTCATGAGAACTTTCAATTCTGAATCATTAGATATATCTCTATCTATTTGATGTCCTCTTTGAAAAATAGGTTTAAGTTTCAATAATTCAGAGTTAAATATTAAATTTTCTTTTTCACAATGCTTAGTAACATCATTTGATTTCCTTCATTTTAATTTTACTAATTTCAGCATCTTTCTCAAATCCTAATAAATGAACACATTCTTGTGATTCTCAATCAAATCCACAAGAAATCCAGTTTTTAGTTTAATCTATTTTTACATTTATGGTTTAAATTATGGAATAAGCTTTACTGTAATATTAATAAGTACTACATTTTGAAGACAATACAAATGTTAGACGGTTGCCCTGTTAAAAAAAATCAAAAATTAAATTGTGAACCATGTATAGTCGGATAAGCAAAAATGGTTTCAGTTACGCCAATAGGACAGATTGGATCGCAGAAACCATTGGAACTTTTACATCTAGCTGTTGCAGATCCAATTCAAACATCAAGAGGAATGTGGTAAATAGGTATTTTTTGATGAGCATAAATGATTTTTTTTCTAGTAAGGTATGCACTTATTTGTAGAAGGAGCATTAGGAAGCTTTTGGTAAAAAGAGTTGAAAGGTTTACTGGTAACAAAATTATTAACATTTGTACAGACAACAGCATGGAATAATATTTAGGGGAGTCTGAAAGATTTTTGGAAAATAAGAATCTCAAACCTGAAAGGATAAATGTGTATACTCCTCAGCAGAATGAAGATGCTGAACATTTTAATTTTTACAGCCCTTGTTGAAGTAAGAGCTATACTTAAGGGTTCGAAAATAGGAAAGGAAAATTGGGGAGAGGTAGTGCTATGCTTCATGCACGTTTGGAATTGCATATGACATAAGCAATCTGAAAAAACTTCATTCAAATTGTAAGGGGTAAGGGTACCATCTGTACAGCATTTATAAAAGTTTGGGGATCAACTGTTTTTATATGAAATATAAAAACAACACTGTAAAAAAATTGATAAGCAGACTGAAAAAAGGAGAGTTTGAGTAGGGAATGCACTAACTTTGTTCTTTCCTTGAATTAAAATGTGGTGTGCACTAGAGCATACTGCATTTTAATTCAAGGAAAGAAAAAAGTTATTAAAACCATACATGTGAAAACATATGAAAATAATTTAAATGGCAGGGATAAAAATTTAAAGAAAAGTTTTATATCTTAAGACAGTTATGAGGACGAAAACAAATTCGATGAAGACATTGAAAAACTGGTCACAAAAATAACTAAAAGTATTAAATTTATTGAACAGGAACCAAAAAGTTCTTTGCAAAGAACATTTAGTTCAGATTCAACCATCCCCACCAAGTCTGAAATTAATTGATTTTGGAAAGCAATACCTCGATCTGATGGATGGATCAAAAATCGATATAAATTATAGTTTTGAAGGTACTAGCATGCAATCAAAATCTAGAAATGATGCTAAAACTTACTGTGAGGCTAATGGTATCCCTTATGAAAGTTAAATGTCTGGCTATAGTGGGAAGAATTCACATACTGGTCTTAATAAGCAAGAAATAGAATCCAGTCATTTGAGTGATTGACAATTAAAAGTATAAAGACATAAAAATTCCAAATTCATTCCACAAAGCATCTAATTCCCCTGAAGCATCATATTGGAAAAGAGCCTGGAGGAAGAAATGAAAGTAATATATCAAGAAGTGTGGACTTTCATTGAAAAATCAGTGAATGCAAAAATTTTACTAAGCAGATGGGTATTTTCTTTAAAGAGTACTTCACAGGATGAAATACCTCATTTGAAGGTTGTCTTGTAGCTCAAGACTTCCGTCAAGAAAAAGACATTCAACACAATCAAGTTTTTTTATCCTGTAGGAAATTTTTCAATTATACATTTATTTTTCTTTATTTTAGTTAGTGAAATCAACTGGCATCATGTATAATTGGATATTTGATGTGCATAATTATACGCTTCACTAGTGGAAACCATCCATATGCGACAGCCCCTCTAGTTCATTAATCCCCAAAAAACGAATCACATCGGTCTTTTTACAGTAACATCAAAGCAACCATGAGTAGTTTAGTGAGCTTTATAGGATGTTGAAAAATTTAAATTCTAGGAAGCTGCAATGGACTAATTGTGCATATTGTTTTGATAGGCAAGTTTTTTAATACCATACATTGATGAAAGGAAATGAATAAAGTTTACCAATCAATAGAAGTTTTAAAGCAAAAAAATTTCTGTTAAAGTATTAAAAAAGACTGTTAATTTAATAGAGATAAACTTTGAACAGAATAAAGATAGGTTTTATATTAATCAAACTGATTGCATTGAAATAGAACTTCATAAATTTAGGATATAGACCCAACTGTTTTCACTGCCGAACAGAAAAGAGATTGCCCACAAAGAAATTGCAGAAATGGAGAGACTGCTTTACTGGAATTTGATCAGATGTATATTGTTTATAACAAGTAGAATACATCCAAACAATAGTTACAAAGTAAACCTTATTTCACAATTTCAGAATAACTCTGGTAAAGTGCATTGGAAAGCATTAAATTAAGTCTTAGCTTATATTTATCATATAAGGCATGAAAAAGTAATTCTTTCTGCTAGAATTATATTTCAGTTGATTATTTTAGCAATGCTGAATATGCGTCTAATAGGCATGATTGAGTTTCCGATGGAGGATTTATTGTACATTGTGATCAGACGGTTATTTCTTGGTGAACATCCAAATAATGTTGTGTCACTTTATCAACCATGCAGGTCAAGTATGTAGCTTTAACAGATGCTACTAAAGAGATAATTTGGGTTTTAAAGATAGTCAAAGAATGTAGAGAATTGGGAAAAAATTTTAAATGGAGATTTCAGGACTTGATTTATTTTGCAATAATAATAGAGCAATAGACTTTGCAAATTATCCAATAGAAAACTCTCACACTAAACACATTTATATTAAATATCTATTTTTAAGAAATTTAGTTCATAAAAACTCATTTATTCTGAAGTACATTTCCAGCAAACAACATCTAAACAACTTATTTACAAAATCTTTACCTAAAACTAGCTTATTAAAATATTAGAGAATATTTTTAGGTATAAAACTTTAACTCTTGTAGTGAGAAAGTTTGAAGTATTCATGATATAAACTTTTAGATTTGATATAAAACACTAATAAGTCTATTATTTGAAATTTTCTAACAAAAGGAAGCAATCAACACTATATCTGAAAAAGAAGGTGATGTCTTATACAATCTGCATCTTAGAATAGAAATCTATATTCACCTCAGTCGAACTGAGAGTTAATAACACAAAGCAAATCATTAAAATTAAAACATATGACATAACAGAGAACTTGTCAAATGCAAATCCCTGATGCTTCATTGCCAGATGTGAGGGAAGATGTGACATTGGTAATAATTACCAATTACACATTACCAATTCAGGATACTCATTTCCACTCCATTCATGATATGATAACAATACATCTGTATTATGAGCTATTCTCGCCAAACATTCTGCTTTTATCTTTCCTTTTCATTGAGTAATTATCTTGTAAAGTTGCACATTTGCATGTCATCTCTATACCCACATATCCTCATATAACATCTTCACTTCAAGGCATTGCATTTTTGCTGTGGAGTAGTGAATATATGCATATATGTATATAAAATGGAGTAGAAAATGTAAATAATATTCATTATCATTGTGTTTCAGTACTTTCATCACAATAAAAATGTATTTCTCCCATGGAACTGAATATAAAAAGTTAATAAATAAATTACAACAAAATTGGTAAGTAGTTTTGCTGTAATTTAACAAGCAGAAGACAAACAGAAAAACCAAGTAAACTGAAGGGGAATAAACCAATACCAAAAACAAAACAGGAATAAAACAAAAACAAAAAAAATTAATATCACTTATATTGTATTAATTTAATTTATGTAAATACTCAAATATTTCAATGCAGAAGCATTGCCAAGTCCATTATAACTAAATAAAAAAAAGTCAAGTTATTCCCATTTCTTTTTCAATTGATTTAGATTTATGATTGTATTATCACAACATTGAGATCAAAAATTTGTTTTAGCTTATGATACATAAAGACGTTTATATTACAAAAAACCTTTTCATTTAAAAATAATAAAAAATACCAACAAGACATCCAATTATATAAATGTTAAAAAAAATTTAATAATATTTGCCTCTTGTTTAAAATACCAAAATAATTCAAGAGTAACTACTTGTAAATAAAATCAAATACAATGGAATTAAGAAAAATACATAGAGAAAGAGATGAATAAAACTATGATTATTTCCTTCTTGAGTTATACAATAAAATTAAATTTATACAAGATGTAGTTGAAATAATGATCTCAAAAACCTATCCTAAAAAAACTAAGAAATTCTACATAACATGTTGCATGAATTAGTATTCATATAAGCGTTGATCATATTCCAACTTGGAGACTCTAGTAGATGCATTGAAAGGAAATAAATAATTGAAAATAACCTTCACCAGAAAGAAAATGTAAACTTTATACATTGAATATATCACTAAATTATTTTCTTTCAATTTGTAAAATAATATCACTTTATAAACTGACATCATCTTAATATAACAATACGTACAATAAATAATAAGAATTAATTTTTAAATCGACATAATATTTTAAATAAAAAATTACAATATACAACCATAAGAATATCAAAAAACACTTACTGGTGTTAAAACAGTATAAAGTAGGACTACAGGCTCCATTGACATTTTGACCACCCCACAAATAAATTAGATTGTTATAAGCCACAACTGAATGTCCATAACAAGCTTTTGGAGACTCTGATGTTTTTTGATACTCAATTTTATACCATTTTAGGACAACTGAAACACAGTAAAAAAATATTTATATTTTAAAAAACAGCATTTGTCTTTTGTGAAAATAACATATAAAAATACAAAACACATAAAACTTGACTCAATGTGAAGTGGTGAAGGATAATAATTTGACAAAAGCTATAAATTTGTTAACAGAAGTTAATAGTTACAAAAACAGATTTTAAAAAGATACAGATGAGCATCAATTATCTGAATACTGGTAAACCGAAGCACTGGTTAACTAAAAGCATTTTAATCAACTAATGCTAATCTGAAAAAGCCAAGTAGAAGTTGAGATCATCCATCAAAAGAATATCCCTACAACTGAAAAGCCATCAAATAGCCCATTTCAATCAGAACTGATTAGGTCACTGAAATATTCTTCATTGGGATATTTTATCAGTGAACAGGAAAACAATCAAGACATGCTTAGATAGAATGTTGATGATCCTCATTATGAAACATCAATGGGATAATGAAATCAATGTCAGAGTCATCGAAAACCAAAATCTTGAGACCACAAGGAATAGCCAAATGAAGATGGTGGTGTTGAAAAACGTCCATCCAGTGAGGATATCTTTTGCTGTCTTGAGACAGCTATGAAGTCGTAAAAAAAATTAGAATATAATACTATCCAATTGTTGTCTTTCAAACATTTGCAAGATTAAATAGCAAAAAAATAGTCTCAGCTCAGAGGAAATTTCCAACTTTATTCGTGAATTGTACACCCACTTTAAAGTTCGTTTTGAACTTATCAATTTCCTGTGTTATTTATAAGGCATGTGATACAAAAAAAATAGAGAGATTTATATTTAATAACACAATTTCCATATTTCATATTGCTTGTAAGATACTGAAACAATTCTATTCTGTAAATGAAAAGTTAACCAAAAATTCATTATCCAAACAACTCCAGTTCCTAATTATTTTGCATAATCGATGTTGTACCATAATGCAAATTAATAGAATAATTAATAAGCACTTCCTTTTTCCTAAGCAAAAAGAAAAAAACTCATTTATGTAAAATTTAAACCTTTCCTATTCCTTGTGCACTAGTTTTCCATATCGTTGGATCAATAGCATAATCCAACAATGGAAATTACAATACAATTGAAAACAATATGGCCTTATTGATAGTTTATAGAGGCTGCCCTTAGAAGCAACTTGAGGGCTATTGGCAACAAACCTAGTAATTTTTGCTATTGGTCAAGTGACAAGGACAACACCAGAGTTGTCACCTATCCCTCTCCTAACTTCCAGGCCATTAGGAGAAAGCCTTGACAGATTTATCATGTATCAACCATACTACATTGAGGGTCTTTAGAGGCATTAAGACTCAAACCCACGATTCAATGGAAGCAACATCAACTGTGAGTTGATGTGCTGCCATAGCCAGACCTGAAAAATAATTGTACTTAAGATTCTTTCAGTAAGAAACAAACTTTACTAAATTATTCATGTTGCAATTCAGAAATAACTATATGGGATACTTTTCTGATGAACTAATAGGTATTTACTGGTTATAAAACAGTACAAAGTATTACTGACAGTAGTGTTGTGACCTTTCATGAGTTCTACGTATGATACACTTCTAATAAAAGTAGATTCTATGTATAACATATTTCACTGAAAGGGAACATATTTACAGACCATTCCCTAAAAGGCAGCACTTTTAGTGCCAAACAAACAGGAAATATCTACTAGAGATGGGGGTTGTTTTGGTTTTATTAATGTCGCAATAGAAACAACATGAGGATTATTGGCGATGGGTCTCACAACTTTGAGCATCGATCAAGTGACAAAGCCAACACCTGAGTTGGCACCTCCCTCTCCTAACTTCCCTACCATGCCAAAGGAAGGGTTTTGAGCCTTTACATATTGAACACACATTAACTGTGGCTACATGGCAGGTCTTTATTGGCATCAAGGTTCAAACCTGTGACTCGATGAAAATTGCCAGCAACGAGTTTGCGTCCATTACCATTATTTTACTGAGGCAACTGGGGGGGGAGGGGAATCAAACACCTAATTGTACCTTAATGGCCTTGCCTACAAGCCATTTAAAAGCTTGTAGACTTTTGAAGCCAACCTGGGACGGGGGTGGGGTACGTACTCCTCCCACTTCCCCTAATAAAGTTTCTAGGCTTGGGAATAGAAGAAATGTTGCCACATTTGGTTTATTATTGGAATTGATGCATGTGATAGAATTGTGAATGCTGACATTCACAATTCTATCACCTTAAATAATGTAAGAATAATATAATTTAATTAACATATTTTGTATATAGTAGTATATATGTTACATCAAGACCCACTGAGTAGCAAGGCTGATGCATGTTAATCTTGTCAAGGCTCCAAGTCACCCATAAGCAAGTGTAGAAGCTTGGAAGAGATCAGGTCTTGTGAGGATTTTTTCAGGATTTTAAATACATTGATGAGGGATTTGTTTTATTTCATAATGGTTTTAATATCTATATAAATTTGAATTTTTGGTTGTTTTTCTTTTTTTTTTTTCTTGTTTCAGTCCGATAAGACAACTCCAGATTTTGGAGCCTTTTTTTATGATTCAACTATCATCTTACCTGTGGAAATATATACATACATATATATATACATATACATATATATATATATATATACATACATACACAAACATAATCATAAATACATACATATATATATATATACACACACATAATTCATCAATTTTCTAACAGTTACCTTTTTCTTCAGTATATTCCAAGATGATCAAATAGACAAAACCCTAACGTATAAGAAGGCTCTTTTATAAACAGCATTTTTTTTTTCAAAGCAGGTTCATATATCATTTTATCCTTTTTGACTGTCATTATATAAATGATTACGGACTGCTTACAGAATGAAAATATTTAGAGAAACCAAACTATGCATAAAAACTACAACAAATCTCTGAAAGTTATTAAAGTTATTTGATGGTAAAATTAAAGTGGGTGAAGAAATATTTGACATAAATATTTTTAAGATAATTGGATGAACTAAAAAAAATTTTTTTTTTTTTTTTTTTTGTCAATTAACAGGCAAATTCTAGAGATAATTCAAAAGGAGGTAATCTTACAGGAGATTAATTTTATAAAATAAGGAGAAAAAAATTTCAAGAATGTTAGTTATCTATTATTGAAATGGACAATTAATCCTTAAGGGGGGGATGCAATTCTTCAGATATAATTTCCAAGAATCCTAAAGTATTTAATCACAATGGCTTCATTAATACATGCCTTCACTCAACTTTAAAATGATACATAGATTAACCACCCACTTATTTATTTACTAAGTAAATAATCTGAAATGACAATCAAGATTTCTAACAGAAGTTTTAAAGTCTTATCTTACAATTCAGAGTTATTTTGTTAAGAACCAAAAAAAAAAATGGCAGGAAAAAAGATACTTAGAGTTTTATAAAAGAAATTTTGATTTTATTTATGTACCTTTTGCATACCTCACATGTACCGAAGTTTGAGAGTCTCTGATTTCTACTATTTAACCCAATTTAAGTTTCTTTTTTATCCATTAGTCATTTTTAAAAAAAAAAAAATATTTCAATTATCTACAAAAATTCTCAGAATACTAATTTGTAAAGTAAATAATAATAATAATGATAATTACTTGTATTAAAGCAGAAGACATCAATTAATTGTGCCAATTTGCCACCTCTGCAAAAACCACTAAAAGTATAAATGTTGCCACCTTTGCAATAACCGCCTAAAGTATAAATGTTGTCTCCAATTGCCACAGCTGCATGATTTGCCCTTTGTGGTCCATTTGCTTGAATGTTCAAAGTCCAATACATTTCTAAATTGAATGGTTAAAGAGCAATGATGCTATTCCTAGACATTTTTTTAAAAAAAAGTACATTAGGACATTAAAAAAAACATGTTACTTAAAGAAGGTAAATATTTAATACACATGTAACTCCCATCATAAGTAATTCAAAATTTCAATACATACTTAGACAAAACACAAACATTTTCACACTAAATAATATAAAATCCGATAGATTTAATATATATAGAAAATAATTATTATATTTTCAGAAACCTCATAATATACTTTTGATTTGTGAAATATTTCATGAAAACCATAAATCCTCATCTGAACACCAAGGCCAAAGAGAAGACTGATCTCCAATAGAACAGTGAACAGAGTATGATGTACAAAGAACAGATGAAAACTTCATAAATAGCAAGAAATAAGTAAACAGATCAATAGATAAAAAAAAAAAATGGATAAGCAGATTGGAAGAAAAATAACAGATGAGCAATTTGATTAAGGAATAACTAGTTTCTACCAATAGAAAAAATGAATAGTAAGAGCAAGTTAATGAAGACACCCAGAACAGGATTTTTCTCCTTTTTCCAGAGAACTGGTAGTCCAATTTTTAAATACAACCTTAAAATCTACTTTTTAGTTCATTTTATCTATCTTACTTTTCTTTTTCTTTTTTGCCTTGACTTAGAAGATTGCCACAAATGATATACAGCATAGTACAAATGACATTATGATTAAATTGGTTTTTTTAAAAAATATATAAAGAGAATTATAGAGAAAATTGACAGAAAGCAAATTGGTAAAAAAAATCACTTGACTGAATAGAAAATAAAAATTTTAATAATTTTTAATAAACAATTTGTTTAAAAAATTACCTTGTTTTCAAACATCTTATTCCACTTGGGGAAAATAGCATATAGAAATAATTCTATAAAGTGTTTGACTAAAATTTACTTTTTTTAAAGGACAATGCCTTTTCATAATGAACATCATGTAAACATCACATTACAGTTCTGAAATTGTCATAAAAGACAAATTTTATAATTATACACTTTAAGATTTTATTTGCCAAAATTTTGTATTATCCTGCTGATTTCAAGTTTTGGACATCCCTATTAGTTATAAAAATACCTCATAATTTGAGAACAAACAGTTGTTAAAGCAAACTATTAGGTATGCACCAAATTTGGGTTGGATAATGATTTCATTCAGGGAAAATTATTTACTCGGTAACATCAATATATTTTCTAGTAGATTACTAAAGCACAAGTCCTGTGTTCTCTGTTTTTTATTGTGATACATAAGTATGCAGAAGCAGATTTTTTTTAAAAATGCTTTTTTTTTTTTTTCTATATAAACAATTTCAAATCATCTTATTGTTCTGCTATAACTTAATGATATGTTCTTACTTTTAATTATTCTTTTAATTTATAATTAATCTTTTTTTTTTTTTTTTTTTCATGATTTTGGAGCTAAGAGATAAAATACAGGTGTTAAAAGTTGTACATAAATCAAAATTTTGATTGCAAAACAAATCAAATGTTCAGTTTGCAAGGAAACATTTGTCTTTCATTTTGTGTTGAAAGATAATGACAATTGAGTAGAATGAATAAGCATCCTATAACAACATTTGTAGATAAGAATAGCTGGTTTGAAGAGAGTAGGTTGAGGGTGCTAGAGATTTTGATTATGAAGAATATATGGGTAGCTAAGAAATATGAGCTGTTCAGCATCTTACTTGATCCTGTGTAAAAAAAAAGTTTATATTTCTTCATTCTAAATAAAGATTTTTATCCTGCATAAATCTTATTAAATAATTAATACTTGAGTAAAAATTATATTGGCCATTTTTACCAAACCCAAAAAATATGACCAAACAATGCTATATTCTGCTAAAAATGGAAGGTTTACAATTAAATACAGTTTTTACTACTCTGCCATCAACAAAAAAAGAGCTGCTAATTCAAATAATTTAAAGTTAACAAACATTATAATTTCAGGGATCTGAAGGCTGGTATGCACACACTACACGCAAGTGATAGTGGAGATTAATGATACAAGAGTCAGAGGTAGTTATGCTGCACAAAATAATGTGTAACAGTAGTCTTAGACATTTGAAAAAAAATAACAATTGTTGATAAGAAAAAAGGTTGAAAATAGAGAAGGATCGCTATGGTATTGGGGGAGGGGGGGTCACGATACCTGAACAAGCCTAAACAAGGCAAGCCCTTGAAGGGATGCATATACTGACTGTGATATTCAGTCAAATGACTTGATAAACAGAATTACAGAACTGTAATCCCTTTCAGAATTTAAGTACCATCATATTCACAATAAAGAGGACTCATTCATTCAATCTTAATGGAATTGGAAATTTTTAATCGTTGAAATGATTGGTGTAACTATGGCTGGAACTGTTCCTACAGTCATGTTTGATAGAAAATAGCATCATATTTCATAACTGACAGAAATAGCGACAGGATTTTACACAAGTACCAAATTATTCTATATTATTTATATTATAATTAACAATATGTTGGCTATTTTTATTTATATATTTTATATTTTAAAAATTGTTTTCAAATATATAAAGTACAGATAAATATTACAAATGTATTTATATAAAAACGTTCACCAACTTTTTTTTTTTTTAATGAAGGTGAATATAAATGGATTTTATTTGATCTGGTGAAGAGTTGTGAAAAAAAAATACTACTCCTGCTCCTTTCCACTACGTTTTTAAAATAATGAAGAGAATCCTAATATTATTAATTATTTAACATTTTAATTTGTAGAATCTTTTTTTTTTTTTTGTGCCTGTTGTATGATTTTTATTTTATTTTTCTCCCTGGCAGATTGCTCATTTGACCACAAAATCTCCATTTTCTTTTTATTGTCCATAATGTATCGAAAACATTTTTTTTTAATCAATTTTCATTGATGCGGATTTTCAGCCTCTTTGAACCACTCATTTTGGATTCTTTCAAAAAAAAATGTTTTCTTGTATTTTATTAATGATTAAAGTGACAAGTAAATTTAATGGAATAATAATGATTTAAAATTGAAAGAAAAAAAAATATTTCTCTTAACAGTAATAATCAATATTCTTTCGAAAGTACTTACACCTAAATTTAAATTTAGTATTATAGGTTGACGGATTCTTCGTCGTACATGAGCCTACTAGCTCTGTAACACCGAAACCGAAACGCTTTTAGAGCTACTAGCTGCTTTAGAATATTGAAAATAGTGTGATGTTAGTGAGCTACGGAGCAACAAAGGCTTCCCTATTGTTCAACTCAGTTCACTTCAATGTATACACTAAAATGTATTTGAAGCTTAGTCAATGCCTTATGTTCCGAGTATCTACATGACTGAGAAATTTCTGTTTGAACTTAACTTTAAATGCCACAAAAGACTCACCGTGTTGCTGGGGCTGATGCAAGTTAAATATATCGGAGTTCAAAGTCCTCCCATTGGCATGAGATGGAAGTTAGGAGAAGGACGTGTTCGCTCAGGTGTCATCTTCGTCACTTGACTGAGGTTCAAAATAACGAAGTTCGTCGCCAATAGCCTAATGTTGCTTCTAGTGCGAAGTTAATAAACCAATCAATAAATCCTCAATGGAACTTGAACTTTCTCCGAAGATTCAGAGCTCTAATCCCTCAGTGCATCGAGTTAAAATTACGATATTCGATGCAGATGAATAGAAAAATGGGATATTTAGAATCAATAGGTAGAGAGCCTTCCTTTATTTATCACAGGTCAAAAGTTCCAAATATGGTTATAGATATAATATAGTGTATTATCATATAGTTGAATTTCTGTAAAAGCCCAGGAGTTACGATTATTTTGCAGCGGATTTAAAAGTTAAGAATTTCATCTCTTCTGCTCGTTGTCCAATTGGAAATTTTATCAATTGTTGGGATGTTCCCTAAGACTTCAAAATACAACCTGAATAAAAACTTTCATTAGTTCTTTTCAATCAGTTTTGGTAAATACTGTTATTGATATATTCTGGGTCAATTAAGTTATAAACTATACATTATTAGACTCCATCACCGATTTCATGAGACTGTCCGCCTGATCATTCCAAAAAAGTTTCGAATATCCTAGAATCCATAGCAGTATCATTTGAATATTTAAGTGCAATTGTGTAAATATTTTGATGGAATATCAATGAATAACTCTTGGTGATTTAATATTGTAATTTTTAAGTGTAGAGTAGCGACAACTATTATTTCGGTAAACTTAACCCTCACGGGCTTCTATCCTCTGTGAAATGACTATAAATGAATGATGAACTGAACTTTGGTTTTTCACTTGCCCAGAAGTTAATGAAATATTACTGATAGAATAGAATAATTTACATTGCAATAGCTTTGAAAGTTAAAGTTTTTATAAAATACTTTAAGAGTTTTAAAATTTAATAGTTGTTGCAAATAAAATTATCACAGTTTCACTAATTAATAAAAATTAAATGATTAATCAAAATTAGATTGGATTGTATTGAGTAGGTTTAGAATATTACAGCAGAAGTCTATTGAGTTCCTGCTTGCTTGCTCCGTCTGGCCGCGGTGAGAGTGCGGTCTGTGATTGGTCAGAGTAGCTACAGAATGTGCCCTTTTCACCCTACAAAACATCGGCAGAGAGCAAGCGGTGAACCGCTAGAAGGTGCTGTAACCGAAAGCATAAAGTGTGAGTTTTCTTACACATCGTCATTTCTACCATGGATTTCAAATGGCATAGAGACGAAAGGCCCTTCCTTTTTTTTTTTTTTTTTTTTTTTTTTTAAAAAAAAATTTTTTTTTTTTTTTTTTTTTTTTTTGATTTATATATATATATATAAATCAAAATATATATATATATATAATATACTGTCGCGTCAGCGAGAAGAAGCTGCGAACTACTCAACTTGTTAAAAAGAATTTTTGTAAATATGTCGGTGCACTGTACTTTTTGTAATTTGTTTTTAGTGAGAATAAACCTTTTTTTGAGTTACTTTATTTGCCTAAAAACCATAGATCCTATTTATGGGTCAAAGAATCTGAGCATCAAACATTTAAAGGAAGTTTTAAATTAATATATTGTTCTGCTAAGTGTCGATGCAAATGCAACATATATGTGTGATTGTGTGTGCGCGTGCGAGTTCGTGCGTGCGTGCAAGCGAGAGAGAAAATCAGTCCAAAGCGGAGGCTAATGACAAAAGATGCTTTATTCAAAAATCTTCAGGACAACATACCAGTAGCAGAGCTTGGACAGTTGCAGCACAAACAAGAAACACAGCATTGGCTCAGAATAGTGACATAGATACAGAAACAAAACAGCACTTGTAATGACAATCATAATTATATCAACAACGTTCACCTCACCAGCTCCATAGTTCGCATTACTGACAAATCTCTAACATGCTGCTTCTCTACAAATTCGCCAGAAATCCAATGCTAGCCTCTTTCCAATCGATTTCGCGATTCATCTCGAAAACGCAAGATCTCCAAAGATAGCCTAACTCTTGTCTCAGGTTCTTGACGTACTTTTACCTCTTCCTGACAGATATGACATCACATGAAAAATTCAGGGAAAGTCTGTAACTTTCTTCCATATCGGCGATATTTCGCCAAAATTCGAACCCTTTCTGGAATTTTCGATTTATCACCAAAGTCGCTAAGCTTCTCTCTGAGTTCCAAATCTATCCCATAGATCAAGGGGTCATTGCTTAAATTTTCCTTGGTTGACTTATGACACCTCTGCAAATGTCTCTTTTCCTTCCTGAGAAAACAGTTGTAGGAATATAAATATTTTTTTTCCTTTTGTTAGGTCACACAATATGAGAAGATACCTTTAATGTTGTGAATAAATTTATACAAGAGAACAAAATTGATTGGAATAAGGACAGATGGAGCAAAAATTATGGACGGAATTAATAAAGGACTCGTTGCAAGAATTCAAAATGTTGCCCCGAATGTCATATCCACACATTGTTGCATACCCAGAAAAGCTATGGCAACACGTAAGATGCCTGCTGATCTACACAAAGTTCTGGATGAAAGCGTAAAAATCGTTAACTGTGTTAAAAACCGTCCTTTGAATGCACGAGTTTTTTCGCTCATATGTAAAGAAATGGAAAGTAGTCATACCCAGCTTTTTTGTCATATCGATGTTTGTTGGCTATCTTGAGGAAAAATTCAATTGTTTGAACTTAGACAGGAACTTCAATGTTTTCTTATTGATAGATTTGAGTTAAGAAATTGCTTACATGACTGGAAATGGCTTTGTAAACTCGCATATTCAGCAGCTACATTCTCTGTTTTAAATTGCCTCACCTTATCGTTACAAGGCAAAAAAATTTCGTTTTTTCACGTTCAAATAAAGAGAACGCTGTCATGGTAAAACTAAATTTATGTCAAAAGAGAGTTGGTAATAGAGAAGGAGACTCATTTCCCTCTCTTCATGAGTTTATAACAAGTTCGACTATTAAAATGGATGCTGATACTCTTAAATGCATAACACAGCATTTGGAGGTTTGCAAGTGGGTTTGAAAAACTATTTCCCTGATTTAGACAAAAAATATTGAATGGATAAGATATCCGTTTAACATTAACACAACACCCATGCCAAAAGATTTATCGCATGTGGAAGAAGAGCAATCGTTGGAATTGGCTTCAGACGGGTTCTTGAAAAATAAACATAAGGAGAGTACTTTAACAGTATTCTGGTTACAAATGCAACATGTGTATCCGGTTTTAACAGAAAAATTCCTGAAATACATCTTGCCTTTTCCAACTTCCTATTTATGTGAAATTGATTTTTCAGCATTTGTAGACATTAAGTTGAAAAATTCGAGATAAAAACCAACGTTTTTACATGGTGGCAAAGTTTATTAAAAAAAAATTTAAAATATTAGTTAAAACTTTTCGCAAATGTCTAAATATTGCATTGTTAGGTGAGCCAAAAAAAAAAAAAAAAAAAAAAAAAAACAGCCAAGTTTGGTGCAAATTTTTGAAATCGCGCCAAGTGATTGGGCTAAACTGCATTATTAAAGAAAATATTAATTAAAACTTATCGCAAATGTCTAAATATTGCATTGTTAGGCGAGTAAGAACGATTCCCAAAATTTCAGAGCTCTAGCTTGATGGGAAGTTGGTTAAATTAACTATCGAAAATTTGATGACACACACACACACCAAGTGAAATACATAAAAACGTTTTTTAAAAAAGAAATAGACTATTGGAAGTGGAACCGCATCTCAGATTAAAATTAATAACCAGGGATCCAAATTATGACGATCTGTCATCTCAGCACAAATAATTTCATCCTTCTCATTGATCCAAATAAATGTTGTTTATAACAAAAATTTTATTTATATTTTATTATGAATAATTTTCTTTCTCTTCTCTTATTATTTTGTGTACGTCACAAAAAAAAAATAAAAATATTACGATTGTTATTAAAATACATCCATTTTTTTGACGAGGGGTACTCAGCATTAAGAAAACTATAGAAGGGGTGCACGTATGTCAAAATTTTGAGAAACTCTGACCTAGATAAATCATATTTTAACTTCAATGAATCTTTTATTTACTAAATTGAACATCTTTTATGTAAGGACTTGTGCAGATCTATATGGAAATGTGAATGATGGACATTATACTTAATACTTGATATTAATTCATCTAACCTTATCAGGATGACATGCTATGCCAAAAAGCTATGAAATATAGCCATTACTAAACGATCGTATCTATTAGAATTGGTTAGGTTAAAATGTATACTTGATCACGAAGGATTTTGCCTGATATATATGTATAATTTCTATATCTGGCGTCTTTGGACCGGTACTTCTATTAGCAGTCCTTCTGTAGTCTGTCTCATCTGAAAATTATTTTTCCTGGGAGGTGTAATCTGACCTGAATCTGGTGTCAGGTTTTAAAAAGTTTCCTGAAAAATCCATATGTCTGTTTTGATAATGTGAGCAATGTGGAACCAAATTGATTTATTTCTTGTGCTTCTAAAACTCCTTTGCATAAGCGTGTGAAAAAAATGTTAAGGAACAAAAAAACTAATAATTAAGTTTCTCGTTTTAATTCAGAATAGGTGTGTAATCATTCGTTAAGAATATCAAAATTTGACATACCTTTTTCTATCGTTCCGGGGAGTTGGTGCAGCAAAGTTTTCTTTCATAGCAATAAAACTGATTAACCGCTGAAATGAAAATTCTTTTTGTAAATAAAAATAATGTATTGACATTAATTACAAAACTACAACAGTTACACACAGCACTTAAGACATAACACAGGTTACATAGGAAAGCAAAAGCGTTATCTCGTTCTACTTAAAGTTCGTTCTGTTTTGACGCTGCTCACTCCAATCAACAGCGTTCTCTGGCGGGAGTAAACGTGGTTTCTGCTGGAAAAGTATACAGTTCTGAACAAAAGAAAACCGCGAAGGCGAAATTCTTTGTCCTCTCCTAAACATAAAAAAAAAAAAGAATTTTTTTACATATAATTATGGAAAAATTTTGCCCATATATATAATGAAAAATAATGTAAAAAAAAAACTTTTATACAAACAGTTTATTTCATTATCATCCAATATCAATCTCATTAAATGCTATTTTTATGTTATTAGATGCACAAAGGTTTTGAAGCATTGAATTGATGGTCTTTTTTCGATTAGGTGATGCAGACCATTTTCCTGTTTCAAAAATATAAACTTCTAAAAACATTAAAACATTATTTCAATCATATTTTGCAAGGTTTCCATTTCAATTAATGTTTGTTTTTCCAATTCTGTCAGAAAAGTTGCTATTATACTTTATAATTTTTTTTTCAAAATCTTGCGTATTAGGAACTAGTGGATTTGCTTTCAAAATAGTAGAGTAACTATCTGAAAGTGTAACGTGAAACTTTCGTCTTGCTTCTCCCCAAACTAAACGTTGTGTACCATTTATATCACTTTTTTCCTTAAGAAATACAGGGCATAAATCGGAACTGGTGGGATGGTCTCTTTTTTTCTTAATACATGTTATAGAATTAGTTCACTGTTCGATGTGAGTGATACCACAATTAAGACAAAAAAAAAAAAAAAAAGGTTTGGGGCGGTAATGGGGTGAGGTAATAGTAACTGAAGCATTTATTGTACTGTCTGGGTTTGTCTATCAAAAATATGAATGCGATGGTTAAAGAACTTAAGCTTAATGTTATCTGGCCGATTGGTGCCAAGAGCAGAAATACAGGGGAAGCCCCCTGATTGCTTTCGGTTTTCATAAACCGACGCATTTCCTCTATTTCAAAAACTTTTGTATTCTCTAATTCAGTAGCCAAATACGTCACAGGTACTGATTATATTTCGCGGATAAGAAAATCCTTCTCATACGTTTTTTGAGTTGAGAAATACATTTAAAATTTGTGCTGCACATGAAGAATCAGGTGTATAGAACTTTATTTCTCTTATTCCAATATCTAATTTGCATATTGGAAATAATATCATATTCGGAGATCTTGCCTTTTATTTCGGAATGTATAAGTTGAGGATTTGTAAAAGGTATGAGAGAGAGAGAGAGAGAGAGAGAAGTCTTTGTTTTCAAAAAAATGTTGATTCCTATCATTTTCCTACTTCTCGCTCTTATTATGAGCTCTTGGTTGTTTTACGGGCTTCTAAAGCACTTGGAGGTGTTTGAGTTCATCATGGTTTTCTTCATTGTGAGAACTTAATCAACAAATCCTTTACCCGGAACGTGCTGTGACTCAGTTTGAGTCTCCTCCAGATATTCCAAATAATAAGAAATAATTGAAATTGGTGAACTTTCCAAATTCCAAAGGAAAATAAATAAATAAAAGAATCTACTTTTTACTCCAATAGTGAGGAAAGAAGCAAAAAGTCTAAAAACTATTTCAATCAAGAAATGAATGCCTTTTCAGATATCCGTTTCGTAATTAGGAACCATTTTGTAAACTTTCCATGCTTCTTTTTCGGTTCAGTAAAAGATTGTTTTTACTAAAGCTGACGTAATTCTTAATGACGTGGCGATGGACGTTACGTTCGAGGGATGTTTCGAAAGTAAGTTTCGTCACTTTGTTTCACAAGTAAAATTTATTTCATAAAAAATGAACCATATCATCATGAACTATAACCCTTATACTATTTTGACATAGTCACAAATGATCAGTGTGCAGTCAGTTTAGATAAACCACTCTGGTAAAACGCACTCTCTTCGATGCAAGGAATTGCAGAACAGCCTGCTTCCCTTCAGTATTTATTAGTATAGATCTAAGCACAACCAATATACATAGTGTAGATGCCATGTCTGACACTGTTATGTGTCTATCCGCTAACACCATGTCCTGTTCTTTGGAAATTCTGTTTGCATATGAGGAAGTAGAGAGATGCTCACTTCAATCTTCATCCTCCACAATCCGCCTTCCTTCACTGAACTTGCAACACCAGCGTCCTGTTCACCATAGACAGTCTGTAGGCATTCATGGATGACTGATACCCCATACTCATTCATACCAGTTACCAGCACGCACTTTCATTGCCGACTATGTTGTCAGTCACGACTCTCTCTTCTTTGTCGCTCTCCACAGGCATCATTCCTCCTCCGCTGACTCTACTTCCGTCGTTGAACCAGCAATTTGAGTGGTTTCTTATGATGTTTGCTTGTTTCATCTGGTCCATTATAGGCTCTTTCAAAAAACTGATGAAACTTTCTTTCCAAACACCCCGCGTATTCGTTTGAGGTTATATTTTGATTCCGAAATATGCTGAAAAGCCAATGCGAAACAGCTTTAACAATGTGTTAAGCAATGTTTTTTCAATGTGTTAATATGATTTATAGCTCAACGTTGCCAATATTTTGATTTACAGAAAATGTAATACATCAAATTAAAGATAATGAAAAGATTGTGACAAATGTTTTAATTTAAATTTTTGCATTTAAATTAAATTTTCATTCTCCCAATATTTCGTTCTGCAACTCAATTTGTTGTCGCTACCCACAGTTTAAGAAGCGCTACTTTAATCATTCTTTTATTTCACGCTGCTTCCTCCAAAATTCCTCTACAAGTGATAGTATTTCAGGAAATGATTTGGAGTATATTCCAGAGATTATTTTGAGGAGATGTGTAATGTATGAAATTTAACGGAATGTGTTTCACATCGCTTGTTCTTTTGCAAATAGTATAAACTGCACTACCCTGTAAATTGAATTTGTATAAAAACCAAGATTTTTTATAATTCTGCTGAAAATTCGGACGCTCAAAATCTCCTATCTTCAACTTGTTGTACAAAATAATATAACAGAGTGTTTTTTTACATAAGTACCATTTCGATATATAAAAAAAACAAAGTTGTAGTTTTTTCTGCTATTTTAATTTTATAAGAAAGCCTGTTCTTTAATCTACTTTTCAACATAACTATCTCCACTATTAAAGTACGTATCAGCTTCTGGATTGCATCATCTCGGAAATCTGCCACTTATGGACTAACCGCAGCACCACGGTTTTTATGACATCAACATCCTTGTCATGACACTTACCACCTAAATGCTTTTTTAAGTAAAGGAACAAGAGGACTATACTGAGGGTGATACAGAGCACCAGATCAGGACTATACTGAGGGTGATCAAGTGGCTACCAGCTGTTTAATGTAATGAAATCTTAGGTTAGACAAGGCATATAGAGATGGGCCACATTAGCAGCAAAATAATTCCTTTACTGAGTATGTCACATCTTTTTGTTAATTCGCAATATGTCTCAGAATTTGATGTGTCACCCCGAGATAAAAAAAATTCCACAAGCAACATTTCCCTGTCTATCCTAAAAACCAGTGCACATGTTTTTGAGCTCTGAAATTGTTTACTTGAGTTTTACTTTTTTGGGTGATGTTGAGTACCTCCTTTCTATGGATCGCTGTTTTGTTTCCGGTGAGTTATATGATCACACTCTTCATAAATATTCTGAAGAATTTTGGTAACATTCACGCCTTTTGCATGCAGAAAACACATCACAGTGCGTTCTCCCCAATCAAAGGCTGTTTAGGTTGTGTGAGGCATTTTAAATGCGCGTAAATAAACGTAAAAACTCGAACGAATACTTTCCAACTGTCGTCTGTATGGGTTCTCAGTGCATCTGCATGGAATGGCAACAACAAAGGTGAAGCGCCAAGTTTAAAAATGGAACTTACTTAAAAAACATACTATAGTATTAATAGATTGTATGCACCCCGAAATTTCAAACTATTTGCTGTAGTAAAAGTTTCCTTTAGTTTTTTTACTGACTGCATTTGATAATTGTTTGCGTGGATGTCTTCTAAAATTACCTATTTGATATTTATATCAAATGAAGTAGCTAATCATGTGATTTTATACGCTTGTTTATTCCAAAAAGCTATTTGGTCTCGGAATCCAATCCAACTGTGTATTATAATATGAATGTGTGAGAATGTTAGCGGCTAATGAATAATTTTAGAAGATTAGATTAAAAGTTTTGTTGTGCAGATAAAACCGAATAACTACCGGATAAAACAAATAGATAATTATCCGATTCTGTTGGTTCACCCAAAGCTTTGCACATAGCCAACGCTTCATTAGTGAAGATAGTGTTGATCGAATTTATTTTATAAGGGAAGGAAGCATTTTGAGTAATGCCTGTTATATATATATATATATATATATACACAACGTGTTGATTTTTAAACGCATCTGTAGATATTATGAAAAATAAATTCTAGACACTCAGAACCAGTTCATTAAGTGATCCACTAATTATAGGGAATGTACTATACAATTTATTTAGTATACTGAATTCTTAAGCATAAATCATGCATGGAAGGTCTACAAACGAATCTGTTTTAGAATCTATAGATATAATCTATTTTCCAACAAAATTTAAACTCTGAAGTATATTCTTTTTATCATCTTCCAATATTTCTACATTTAAAGAGCTATTGAGATGCAATAGAGAAAATTTTCCGGTTGAAATTGGTGTGATAAAAACTCTTAATGCCCATCTCCTAATTCATTGCGAAAGAATTTCATGTCCTCTCAAATTTAAAAGAATAGTGTTTGTGGTCCATTGAAGAAGATCACTGCAGTTCTGAAAGCTTTCGTTTGGTCAATACTAATTGAAAAGTTTGAGCTGATTATCCGACCATTTATTTATGATATGGCATGTATAATAAACGTACTCCAAATGCTATTATTGGCTAACAGAAGTAGATCTTCTGCTATCGGTCCATGATATTTATAAGCCATATCTTTAAAAATATTCATTTTTTCAAAGTTTATCATTTCATTCATTAACGAAATATTTTATTTTCGTTTGAAAAAATGTACTCCTAGATATTTGATGGATATCATGATAACTGTAACTGTGTGTTTCATGTTAACTGTAACTGTGTATTTGATATTAACTGTAACTGTCTAGATTGTGATTGTTATGTAACCGTTTGTGTTTTGGACTTTACAATGTTCTTCAGAACATGTAGAATCATGATATCCAAATAGTTCATTTAGAAAATAGATTTATTGTTAACCAGAAGTGAATCAACGTCATCTCGACACAGCAACAACACAAGCAGTTACATAACAATCACAATCTAGACAGTTACAGTTAATATCAAATACACAGTTACAGTTAACATGAAACACACAGTTACAGTTATCATGACAATGGAAGAATGCAATGGGAGAAGGAACCCATATTACATAAGATTAGAAAGTGTATGAATTCTTTTATTTTAGAGTTCTGCTATGATACTTTTGTCAGGACTTAAAGTAAGCTTCCAATAATTACGAATACACCAAGAGTCAGCCTTCTCTATAAAGGAGCCTGGTTGCAAGGAATCATTTGGGGTCCTAAATTTTTTGTAAAGTAAAAAAAATTACAAACACAACCATATATTATTAATGAATATTTATTTAATGAGCGTCATTTCTTTTTGTTAATACATTAATTTTTTGCAATTTCTTTTCCGATGCTTGATAAAGCAAGTGCATTTAAGCGTTCTGCACACATGCTTAACTAAAAAGTTCAGTTTAGGTGGGAATACTCCGAGAGTTCCCCGATTCAAATAACAAAAAATAACCACTCGCATCATCAAGAATTATTTGAGAAGATTATAGAAATTCGTAGATCTACTATAATAATGCTTACAGTAAAAAGAACTTAACGTCACACTGACAATGATAGGAATATTGTCCAGTTTTCATGTATAAGAGTACATTAGTTTGGTTCTGGATCATATTGGGGCCCCTTCAATCGCAGGTCCTCGGTGTATAGCATCTGTCACACCACCTGCAACCAGATGGCCCCCCCGGAGTATACCAGTGTGGGATTAGTATTTCCTGAGTATTTTGCAATTTTCTGCTGATGAAATCGAGGATTCGATGAGTGCAGTAAATAAAAATCTCCTCTACATTGAAGGAATATTCAATTCCTGTTCCAAGGTATCAAAATATTATGCATATATTAGGTG
>BMAW01040681.1:107032-120431 GCA_019974015.1 Nephila pilipes | reverse complement strand
GGTTCAAAGTTGACGGTCCTACCAACCAGGATGAAAGGACATCTTTTTTGGCTGGTTAAGTAAGGCCTTTTCATTTCTGATATTGTTGTTGACGAGAGTCGCTGCAGGTGTATAAAATTAGAGAGATGACACTACCTTGAGATAAATATTTCTGAATAATTTTTTCCTACGAAATACAGCCACTTCATCGGGTTTAAATAGATCTGAATGAGAGAAAAATATGTATCCATACTATTTTCCCAGTAATAACAATTGGAAGACGCTTATATGTGAGACCTGTTATATAAATAGAATTGTAAGCACTCTTAATATCCAAGCTAATTCCCACAAAAAACTTTTTTTCTAACTTTGCATCTGTTATTGTTTTATGAATTATATAAGTCGCTGTTTAAGAGGAACGAATCTGTAATGATGGGGATGCTATTTCAGTAAAAAAATTAGTTATTTGACTGTCAAGAGTATTTTTCCGAAGTTTTTAGAAAATACCAAAGTAAAAGCTGTTGGTCTATAAAATAATTTAGTTTTGTCTTTTCAAGGTTTTTGAATTAGAAGAATACTTCAGCTACTGTGTACCTTGAAAATATTTTGCTGTTGAACATATTTTAGTTAGAAGTGGTTCATAAGAAGTATTAATGGATTCAAAAAAAATCCAAGACATTTTTCTAGATTTGCGGATGAACAATAAATTTTTTATGAAGCTGAGGCCTGTAGGTCTTGTGTGGAAATTTGGAAAAGAAGGTGTCAACTAAGGTGTCGACCTCATCACTTGAGAGAAGTTCAAAATTATGTGGTCCGTTGCCAGTATCCCTCGTTGTGTTGCATTTAAGTTCGAATTAATAAAACAAACAATTAGTCAATCACCAATAAGTGGTAACTCATATCAAAATCTCTTCCTACGAGATATATGCTTCTAAAACCTCCATATACGCTAAGAATTCTGCATATAAGGAATATATATATATATGTACAACAATTCGGAAACCAAAAGGTATCTCTCATGACATTACAACTGAAATGTAATAGTGTTTAATTATTTCGTTTTCAATTTTTCTTATAAATGAAGTTAAAACATTCAAAACTTCAGAAATACTTTATGTGTACATATAATGTAAACATAGTATATATTAATAACAGAGTGTGTGTAATATACTACTTAGCAATTTCTTCATTTTTTAAAAATATTTAACGTTTTAACAGTGAAATGAAAATGAATGGCACAGCATTCCATTTTCAACGTTAATGAACAAAACACATTTTTCTTTTTTTTTTGGAAATTATGTATTAGCATGAAAATAATTTTTTATAAAGATATTAAGTTATTTAGAAGTTTCATTGAACTTTGACATTTTATTTATTACATATATTTTTACTATGTATATTTTACTGTGTTTACCTTTTGTGTTTTCTGTTTGATAATTTCAATATTATTTAATCTGCACCGAAGTTCTATTCATTGTTGTGCTCGTATATTTTAACTTCTCTGAGGTAATTTATAATGCAGCTAATTTGCTACAGATGTCTTAAGGATTGAATTTGTATGTTAACTTGTGTGTGCGCGTGTTTGTAAATGTTAATCTTTATTTAATATTGCGTGAAAATTTTGAACTGATTATTCTTTGGCTTCCAAACTTAGAACAGGTTTCTGTACATAAGAGAATATTAGATGAAGTTGAATAGAAGAATTGACCTGTAACGATTAATAACGCAAACTTAAATGTTTTCTGAATATCTTTTCTGGTCAATACCAAATAAATAAATGAAAAAGTGAAGGAACGCATAAATGTGAAAGGAGTCAGTGAGTCAGTCAGTTAATCAATCAAGTTTCATTCCGTTGCTATATTATCGCTAGCTTTAAATCTCATATTTAACTGAATAATTAAAAAATTATTTTTTAATTTTACCTCCTTTGGTGGCTAAACCTGTCCTTTGAGAAACTTTGCAGAATTTTTTTGAATGTTCGATTCTGTGTATCTTTTAAAATTCACCCTTAAAAACATTTATCTTTTATAATTCAATTGATGGGAACAATAAATAAAAATATCATCAGCGTAAATCAAACATTCCACTCTAGATTCCAATATTTAAATAAATAATACATGTAGTTGAAATATAAAATTGGGGATAACTCACTGTCTTGAGAGAGCACCTCATATAAAAAATTTTTATTAAAAATTGACCCTCCATCGAATTTAAAAAGATTTATAAGAGAGAAAATCATGAATCCAAAGCCCTGTTTTTCTTGTGATACCAATTTGTAGACATTTGAAAAGGAGGCCATCCATATAAATAGAATTATAAGCACTTTTTACATCTAGGGTGACTCCCACGAAGTATTTCTTCCTCAACTTTGCATCCATCATTGCTTTATGAATGAGATAAGTTGCTGCTCTACTGTCCTTAAGAGGAAGCGTTAAGGATAAAGTTTTTGTTCTATTATCAGAAAGTGAGTATGCGACCAGTTAAAGTTTTTTCGAAAGTCTTTGAGAAAACCGAAGTCAAAGCTATGTATCTACAAGATGAGATTTGTCTTTGCATGGTTTTGGAATTGGAGGATTGATGGTATGCTCCTTGACTGTGGAATTATTGATTTATCAAATAATCTTTTTTAAAAAAAAAATCAGAGCAACCATTTTCTCTCGCTGTGATTTAATCGTTTTAGGAAAGTAGCATGGATCTGATTTGCACCTGGAGTTGTATTTATGGAATTTTTATATCCCTATTTAATTTAGAGATGTGGAATGGTTTATTAAGAAAATTTTTATCTTTGGCGATAAAATTCAAAGGAATTGGCTAGTGGAAAGTATTGTTGGATACAAAAAAAAATCTGTAAAAAGGTTGGATTAGATTTGTGGAGGAATAACAAATCTGTTATGAGCTTGAATTATATTTATATTTGATTCAAGATTCATCTCAGTTGAAAGTTTTTTTAGTATACTGAAAAAGATTCTTGGATTAATAAAATTATTACAGATTTTATTCCAGTACATTTTTTTAGCCTTTTTTGAAAGAAATTTGAGTCTGCTTGAATATAGCTTCTATTGAATACATAACTGAAGAGAGGTATCTTGAATGGACTTTCCTCTGAAAATCTTCTTAAGTTTGTAGAAATTATCACATGCACTGTTCCACCAAGATGGGAAATACCTATGGAAAATTCTAATTTCTCAAGTATTTCTTAAAATTCTACCAACAACAGTATCCAAGAGATAGACATTATTTTCATCTATGCTGCATTATGTAGATTCTGTTTGCTTCATCATTTTGATTGACAATCCACCATCTTTACACTTTGCCGAAGAGGGTTGTGAGATTAAATTCTTTGATGATGGGGAAGCGAACTCTATTGAAGGATTTTGACAAAGACGAAGAACTTGTGCATCCAAAAAGGATATGGCAGCAAAAGGATAGATCAATGAATGCAGGAGCATCCGCAAGACTTCTGTGTGTTGGAGCCCTAGTATAAAGTTGGAGTTAATTTTCCATTCCCCATAATCATTATTGTATCATATGTGATTGGAAATACATATTAAATGATGAAGGTTAAAATCACCAAATATGAATATCGTGTCGATCAAAGATTCTAAATAGGATTTAAATAATAAATTAATAAATCGAAAACTTAGTAATAAATTAAGTCCTCTAGATGTATACAAATTTATGATACAAAAGGAGAAATGATTTATTGTACTATGGATAGCAAAAATTTGATTGCGCTAAAAGTATAGGAATAAATCGAGCAGACATGTTCAACGGTACTGCTAAAAGCAGTGCTCCTCCTGGTCTGTCAAATCGATCTTTTCTGAAAAAGTCTTTCCTAGAAAATGCAATTTATCATTTGGCTTGAAAAAAGTTTCTTGAAAAATTCAAATATCTATTCGTGTAAATGGAGATATGTGAATTTGCTCTTTATGCTTCTGTAATTCCATTACAGAAAAAACATGAATTTAAGAAAAAGTTAGCAGCAAAAAATATTTAATCCTCCCATGAAGTATAGGAAAAAATATTTACATTTTTGCGGAAAATACTTATCCACAAAACAGAAAAAAAATTGCGGTAATGCAAGATATATTTTATTTCATAGCTATCCAATTTCTGTTATTCGATGTATCATCGTGTCCATGAGATACGACTGAAATAGGAGATTAAAAATTTTGCATGTGACTGAACCTATTTTTTTTTTCTGGTTGGAGACTCACACAAACATTTCTTTTTATTTTGAAAATATTGCATAACGAGCGAAGCATGTTTTCTGTAACGTCGTGACCCCAGAATGCGTGGAATGATTCGGTAACGTGAAGGGATAACGCAACTTAAGTAACAATAATTCTTTATTTTACAAATCTATGTATTATATTCTAGATAGGCGTTTTCGCCTGGTTTCTATTCGCACAAAGACTCAAGCACATAGCTAAAATACCACAAATAGCTAATATCAAATGCAAATAAATTTTAGTCCTAAAATCGCAAAAGCAGGAAATAGCCTCTAACTTCTTGTGGAATTGCCTCTGTCGCTCTCCGTCAGGAATCTCCCATTTTTTCTTTTTCTCCCTTTTCAAATCCTCGGGTTGGGCTAACTCACCCCCCCCCCTTTTGATTTCTTTTTATTTTTGAATTGACTATCCATTCACAGATAAACTCCGCGATTGTCCCCCAACACCATTCGCTCTTATTGGTCAATATTAGGTCTAACTCACGTGCAAGCAGATGTCGGACGTCAAACGGGTAGGGTCCTAAATTCCCATATATATCAATGTCCTTGGTCACAATACCTCACAAAGAGGATCCGTCTCGGCCACACTTGTGTATCAGAGTCAGGTGTTCATGTATGTAATTGACCCAAGCCGATGACCTCATATTTGGCTCATGTATTGTTTTTAAGCAATAAACTTATTATTATGACTTTGAATGGGAAGTTAGGAACAAAAGCGGGAGTTCAATGCAAAAGTCTTTGACGGGGATTATCTATAGCCTATGCTACATTTCCACCATTTCTGAACGGTTTCTAATAAGACCACAGTGTGTATTTCAAGAGCTAATTAAAAATTTGTTTCGAAGTTTTCCAATTTTTTTTCTCAGGTCTTTTATGTTTGGGCTTGGTGCTGGTTGCTTATTGTTACAAAATTTCTGGCTGTATAACGAATGAAAATCAGGTCAACACGGAGAATAATGACAAATGATGCATTATTCACAAATTTTCAGGATGAGAAGGTAGCGGAGGTATTCAGGTATCAGAGCTTGGACAGTAACAGCACAAACAGGAAACATATCCCTTTCCAAGATCAGTGATACAGATAAAGGAACAAATGCAGCACTTGTGCAGATCAGCAACACAAACACATACAAAAACACGTCACTTTTAATAACGTTCAGATCACCAGCTTATAAGTTCGCACTATGGACAAATCTCTATAGTATTACTTAGCACTTGAAAGGCAGACGCCGCTTGACTACCTTTCGGACTCTGGGCGTGTTTATGTCTGCTCCTACCAATTGTGACGCCACTTGAAAAATTCACGAAAAGTCCTTAACTTTCCTCCTAGTCGATAGTTAGCCAAGGTTTCAACTTCTTCGGGGACTTAAGTTTTATCATCAAGTTCCTCGCAGTCTCCATTTTGGACACCAAATCCGTTGCCAAGGATATGGGATCACTGCTTGAACGTTCCTTGGCGCAATGATGAAGTCTCTGAAAATGTCTATTTTCCTTTATATGAGAACCGTTGCAGGGGAATGTCATTTCATGTTCGTAACTATACTGCTGAATAGCTTTCAGACTGAGTTTCATGGAATTATCTTCTCGTTTCACCCAAAGTTAAGCGATTTGTGGATTTATATTCTAATATTCTTTTTTCTTTGATGAAAACAGGACAAATTTGGGAATTAGTAGGATCATGTTCTGTGCAATTTATACAGTTCAAAGCATTTGTGCATTGTCCTGTGTGTGTCACTCTACAATTAATACGAATTGCAGGATATTTGCATTATTGAGAAAGATGAGGGAAACTAAAACATTTTACTCATTGACGTGTTTTGTCTATGAAATTCTAAATACGATGATTGATAAACTATAGTGTAACGCATTCTGGAATAGTAGTACCAAGAAGGGTAATGAAGACTGGGAAGCTTCTTGATAATAACCAAATTTTACGATGCTTTTCATTTCAACTATTTCAATGTCATTAGTTTCTTGTAATTTGGTTGCTAAATGTGCTAAAGACACAAGAGTGGTTCAGAAAGTACTTGTATTTTGAGGCAGATGGCATTTTAATGTAAATTGCTGTTACTATCGAGTGCTACCATCTGTTAAATGAAGCCGAAACAAATTTGACTTTGATTCATAAGTTTGTTTCGAATTGGTAGTCATTTGCTATCAAACCAAAATTTAATTGCTGCCCCGTCGATCGGTGAGATCTGGATTTCTCCTTATGCATAGCATAAATCAAAACTTTGGGTTGTTTCCGGTGAATCTTTTAAAAAATAGGAGAGGAGGGTCTCATCGGCCAGAAAAAATATAACGAAGAACTTTTGAGGTGAGAAAGGCATCATGATCACGAATATGAATAACGAAGACTTAAACAACTGTATAGTGTGTATTGATGTTTACTAAAAACAAGTCATTTCGATGCTACAATCACCATCTCTTGAGATTTCTAAGGACTTATTAAACAACCCTCATACAATAGTAGGTTTTTCGAAGAAAGGAATCTGAATATGAATCCTTTCAACATTATATTAGCATTTACCGATGTTTTCAACATTTTATCTATTATTATAATTTGAACAACAAATGTGGGTTGGAGGCACTAAATGATATTTTACCACTGCGAGTAAATGACATTTTCTTATATCAGCATGCTTAGAAATTTTGCCTTTTGTTCCGGACTATAAAAGTTGTGGATTCTAAATAGGGATACGAGATTTTATCTTTGTTTATTCTCTGGTAATATGGTGATGTCGGAAATGTTTTTACTCCCAGCTCTCTGAATTACGAGAATGGTCTGAAAAGTTTCTGATCTTGACATAAAGATGGCAGCACTTACCAATAAAAAATAGAGAATGTGGTTTAGCATCTTTTGACAGGAACTCACCAAAATTTCAACTATTTTGGACGCCCAGTTGTTGTTTGACAATCGTTTGAGCGAATAGATGGAAGTGTTTTTGTGAAAATGGAAAAAATCGAGTATCAATCAGGTATTAAATAATAGTTTTTAAAAGGCAATACACCTTCGCAAATCAAAGATGAGTTGGACGCTGTGTACGAGGACTCTGCACCATCATTTACCACCGTGAAATTTTGGCTAACTGAATTTAAATATGGTCGTACCAGCTGGGAGACGATAAACGTTTGGGACGTCCAAAAACTACAACCACTGACAATAACACCACTGATGTTCCCCAAATGTTGCTAGACGATCATCGAATTAAAGTAAGAGAGATAGCAGAGACTATGAAATATGTCTAAAGAACGTGTTACCACATACTGAATCAAGATTTAGGCATGGGAAAGCTGTCCGCGAGTAGGATGCTGCTTTTGCTCACGATAGAGCAAAAAAGTGTTCAAATGAACATTTCTAACACTCTGTTGGCATAGTTTAGCGGCAATAAATCAGAGTTTTACCACCAATTAATTACTGTAGATGAAACTTGGATACACCATTATACGCCCGAAGCAAAAATACTGTCAAAACAGTAAGCTTCGCAGAGAGAATCGACTCCAAATAAAAGGCAAAAACTGTTTTTTCGTCTGGGAAAGAGAGAGAAAATTTTTTGGGGTTAGTCAGGGAGTTATCTTAATCGATTATCTTCAAACAAGAAAAGCCTTTACAGGAGCATACTATGCATCATTACGTGACAAGCTAAAAGAAGAAATTGTTGATAAACAGCTACATTTGAAGAAAAAAATTCTGTTTCACCAAGACAATGCGCTGTCTCAAACATCGGCGGTTACCATGATGAAAATCCACGATTTACAGTTTGAAATGCTTAACCACTCTTCTCACTCACCAGATCTAGCCCCAAGCGACTTCTTATTTGTTCCCTAATCTAAAACTTGAAAGAGGAAGACAGAGTTTTGCATCAAACGTGGAAGCCATCACCTTCGTAAGCAACTATTTAGTCGAAGAAACCGCGAGTATACTATTTGGACGGGATAAAGTGATAGGAGCATCGCTGGGAGAAGTGTGTATACTTACAAGGAGGCTAAAAAAATAAAAATAAATTTAAAGAAAAAGTATCTCGTTTCTTTGTTAGGTCGGAAACCTTTCAGACCAACCTCGTATTTCCTTTTCCTGTTTCAGGTCTTAAAAATATTAGAAATCTCATTCAGCGTCAATCATATTTTCATTCAATATTGGTTCAGGATCTTCGATATTCTTTATTCCTGAAAGTGGAGTTACTTAGCTGGGATCTCTGGCAATAAAATGAAGAAATTTTTTTTTATTCTAACTTACAAAAAATTAAAACTGACAAAGGAAAAAAAAAATAAAAAAAAAAAAAAAAAAAAAACAGTTGTAACTCATTCTTAGAAGTCAAAAAAACAACAACAACAACAACAAAAAAAATCAAAGTCCTGTAAAATTGCTGCTTAACCCTTTCTTGGCCCAGTTTTAAAACTGGGTTTTAGTTTTTAATCGCCTATTCGGTGATTTTTGAAATAGCACCAATCGCGCAAATAAAACAGAGTGCTACATGAAATAATACGAATATTGTGGCCGAAATAGCTTAGTGGATAAGGCAGCGGACTCGTGGCCGGCGGTTTTCGTCTGTCATAGGTTCGAGCCTGATGCCATTAAAGACCCTTCGTGTAGCCGGGGCTGATGCACGTTAAATCTGGGGGCCCAAAGACTTCCCGTTGGCGTAATGCGAAAGTTGGGTGTGGGTGCCAGCTCAGGTATATTCCTCGTCACTTGACTGGGGTTCAAAATTACGAGGTCCGTCACTAATAGCCCTTGTTGCTCCTAGTGTGACGTTAATTAAGCCAAACAAACAATACGAATGTTACTGACATATTTTGCCTGAGAATCCGATAAAGTCAAAAAATAATGTAATAATCATTTCCAACAACTGCTTAAGACTCTCCAGTTGAAACAGAAAATTGAGCACATAAAAACTCAGTTTTTTGTTTTTATTCTGAGGTTAAAAAGTAATGGGTTTGAGTCATCATGATCGTGTAGCGAGCCAGTGCTTGTTAAATATGTAGGTTGCTCAAAATCCTTACATTGGATTGGTGTAGAAGATTGGAGCCAGCTCATATGTCATCCTTGTCATTTGAACTCGGTCCAAATTTACGAAGCTCTGAAAGGTACATCTTGTTATTTTTAAGAGCAGCATAAATTAAAGTCAGAATTTTTAAAAAGAGTTTCAAAACTGGCAACATTTTGCTGTTTATTTATGTTTTGACTTGCCGAACTGTGAAGAGATACATAATTATCTGCTAAATGCAAATTTTGTTTTTTCTTTAATATTTTAATGATGAATTTCTTTCAAACAGCGTTAAGAAGCTGGAGAATGCTTGTCATTCGATTATTTCCCGAATTCGGCAACCACAACTCATTTTATCCTGGTGAGATATATGCTGAAAATTTAGCATTATCCTTACTTAAAAGCTAGTTAATGAGATATGCATTCTTGGATTTTTTGAAGTAATTTTGCACGCATGATTTAGGGGAAAATGTCTTATTAATTCGGTCGATTAGCTACAAAATCAATTTTTGTTGATGATTTAACTGAAGTTTTCTAGTAATGATTTATATAATTATTTCAATTTATCAATATTTGTGACAAACTGGTTAATATTCTCTGGCAGGATTTGAATTTAAAAATAATGACATTGTATATTCGTTATTTATGTGTGGTATGTTTTTTTTATGTACAGAAAAAAAAAGTTATCATTTGGCCTTTCGAGTTTGAAATCAATGTAATTATTTATTCTATAAGTACAAAACAGGTGGAAGATTAATATTTACTGTGCTTTCGAATTCCCGTGATACTACTATTGATATTTTGGCAGGTAATAATATGTAATATTTTATAAATATATATATTATTACCTGCCTATATATTATATCTATTTATATTACAATTAGATTACATATTTATATATATTTGTATTGATCTCACATAACTAATTTAATTTCTTAATTTTTCCCATTTCCTAATGGATGGCACTCTTTAGCAATACTTAAGTTTTAAGCAGTAATTTTTTTGATATGAAAAAAATATATATATTAAATCTCCAAAACTACTAAGTTCTACTATTGTTTCAAAGAAATTATACCGCATGATCATTAAAAAATTAGGTTCACTATATTTTATGCATTGTTTTCTAGATGATGAGTAAAATATTTTTAAAAATGGTATCTGAATTTTAATTTGTTATGAAAAACCATGTCCATATTCAACTCAAAAGGAAAGAGAAACTTCTTGATCAAAAAAATACTTTGATAGTTCAATAAAATTATTGAAATATCATAATTAGGCTCACAAAATTCCAAAGCTGTAAAAATAATTTTTAAGACATTTATGTCACAAAAAGAAAGAACCTTAAATTCAACATTTTATTTTCACTCTCATGCCCTGGTACCCTTAAAGAATGTCTATAAATTTGTAATCTAAGTGTAAACTTAATCAACAATTATAATAGTATTTAAGTAAACACCTTTGTTGCATACCAGGGTGTGACACATGAAACAGGGGTCTCACCCACACCTTGGAAATTGTGCATTAAATATTATTGTACAGGTTAATTGTTTCACAATTTTTCTTTTTGTCTTTATTGAAGGGGGGCTCTACCCTCATGAATCCCATAAAAATGTTTATTATCTTTTTGCCACCCTGTTATTTTTAATATTTTTGGGGGTTGAGAGGGTGTACCCCCTCAAGAATCCCATAAAATTACCTTGTCCATTTTCATTCCTCTTAAAATTGTGAATAAGTCATATTTTTTTCTATTATCCATGATTTTTGGCGAAAACAAGATGGCAGCCATTTTTTGAACATGGAATTTTGTTGGAAATTTTGATGATAATCCTTTTTCAAAACACGATATTTGTTGCAAAAAAAAATGGTATCAAATTTGGCAGGTGGGCGATACTGAAGCTGCTCCAAGAATTCATTCATATTTCCTGGTCCAGTTCCAAATTATCCTTTTATTTATTACATCATATACTCTTAACATCTGTGTAATACGCTTTCCTAATGTCATAAAACTGTTAGAAATTATCCCTACAAGACTGATAGACATCAGGGAAATTCCCTCAGAATCTCTTCATCGTGTACCACATGAGTCCATGTGACTTGGGAGAAGTCCCCAGATATCTCTACCTATAAAATCATGCACAAAGAAATTCTCTCTCATATGCTCTTCTGCTTTAAATAAAAAGAACAGAGCTGTGACTCCAACCGTATGAATACTATGTTCTCTCTCAGCTAAAGTGGAATAAACAACAATGAAATTTGAAATTCATTGCCTTATTTATTTTATTAATTAATTTTTTAAATTATCATACACATTGCTGGCCATGCAACACTGTGATGGAAAGCAAATACAAAAAATATATTTACTGCACATAATAGTATGACATGAAGACAAAATGATTAAATTTACAAGCAGTTTGTAGATTTACAGAGCTGTGAAATTAGTAGAAACAGCTGCCACCTCTGGCTCCTATAATGTCCCTTAAATAGTTAGCCATGGAGTCGGACTGGACTTGGATGATAGAAAAGGGCAACCCATTCCTGCTTCAAGTCCATCCCACACTTTTTCAACCATATTAGCTAGATAGGGTTGGCAGGCCAGTCTCTCAGCAACCCATGACCAGATGTTTTCAATGGGAGACAGATCTGGATGCAAGCTAGTGCAATAATCGAATACCCTGTGTATGGAGGAAGATCAGAACATGACGTGCAACCTGTGGTTTTACATTATCTTGTTGGAGGATTGTGTATGGAAGGCCTGGAAGATGGAGCACAACAACTGGACGTAAGATGTCAGAAATGTACCAATCTGCATTCAAATTACCATCGATCGGAACTAGAGATGTGCATGTCATGTACCCAATGGCTGCCCAAACCATCACACCAGATGCAGGGCCCCTGTGCTGATATGGCATACAAGCAGGCTGCGAGCAGTCTCCTCGGAACCTCCAGACACATATATGGCCATCAGAATACTGCACTTAGAACCGGGACTCATCTAAAAAGACAAATATTGTGCCATTCCTGTATCCAACTTTATCATTCAGTGCACCAGAGTCGCCGTCTCACTCTATGCTGTGTTGTCAAGGGAAGCCGAAGTAATGGTCACCATGCTGACTATCTGCACTGCTACAAATGTCATCGCGTATTATGAACAGATACTGGGCATGCTGCAAACATGCCCATTTCCTGAGTAATGGTCAGTGATGTGGTTGTTCTATTTTGCAGGGCTGACCTCACAATATGTCTGTCATCTCAGGTCTTAGTCATGTGAGAGCATGGAGATCCTGTATGCCATTCAGTATGACCCTCAGCAGATTCCATATTTGCCTGACAATAGTTGAGTTTTGACCAGTGCGACAGGCGATGTCACAGAACGATATTCCTTACTCTTGATAGGCAACAATCCTCCCTCTATCGAATTTTGACTCCTGCTGGAAAGCATTTCTTCTTATTTGAGGCATGACATGATATTTTGAACAAACTCGGACTTTACAAAGCACTTTCCGAATGAGAAATCCATTACAGAACTTTTCTTTTATGCAGCAATTCAAATGTTGTTTCTCCCTCTTGCATCATCTAAATGTGCTGAAATACTACTCATTTGTATATACCAACCTCTTCTTCATTTCATGTGATTTTGACATTCGTCAGATCATTCCTTCCAGGTATTGCAATTTTAATGGCCTGCAGTATATATACAGTGGCACAAACAATTGAGGATACACCTTACTTTTACTTGATAAATCCAACTTTCAATCAAAATAACACCTTAACCAGAAGTGCAAACGAATTTTTATTCTTAGACATAACAAAAGGTTTCATTAACAGTAAAAATAAAGAAAAATCAACGACAAAATTCTAAAATAAAACTTTTTAGAGGCATTTCAAATAAACATAAGCAGATTTTTACCTCAAAAAATTGAGGATACACAAATGAAATTTTTGTTTAACTTCCACTTGATTTCTTTTTGCTTGCTACTAAAGTTTGGAAAATTTTATCCTAAACTTTTTCAACTGTTATTTCTGTCTTTTGAAGTTGGTTATGAGAATATAAAGCTTTAATTTTAAATGGAAAATGGCTCCTCGGAAAGAGACTAGTATTGATGTAAGAAAATTTATATTAAGGTTATTTAAGAAGGGAAAATCTTATCGTGAAATAGCTGAAATTGTCGGTAGAAGTCACTCATGTGTCCAGAAAATCATT
>BMAW01040681.1:21224-107022 GCA_019974015.1 Nephila pilipes | reverse complement strand
TTATCAAGTGAAAGTAAGGTGTATCCTCAATTGTTTGAGCCACTGTAGGTGTTCACCAAATTTTGTAATGTTTTTGTTCAACTATAATTTTATTCTGACATGATTTGCTAACTATTATAATATTAATTTTATTGGTATTATTATGGTAACCTGTAAGGTAGTTTGGCCAACTATTTTAAAAGTTTCCCATCATTAATTTTCACCCTGTATATCATTTGAAATTTGAACCAAAATTACAATATCCCTTACCAGTAATTCTCATATTACATCTTAATGTGATATTAATCAATTAATTAATCTCGCATCAAATGGATATAATGGCCTAAGATGAATTGTTTATTCACAGCATTTTCTTCTTTTAAAAGAAAGCATGAAAATCACAAAAGATTTGTCAAAATCATATTAAATAATTTTTTTTTTAAAATAATGCAAAAGTTGTGGAATCAAAATTTCTGTATTTGGATCTAATGTTCTATTATTATGAAGAGAAAATCCTACTGAAAATTATATTTTAGAGAATTTGTATTACCTACTGTTAAATACAGCTTGATGGTGTTTGGAGTTAAGACTACTTTCATGCTGTTTTATTGGCAATTCAATTTGATCAAGGACAACATAGTTGGGCTGAAGAAGAAATTTATAATAAATGTAAAATTGTGAGAATATCTGCGGAAACAAGGAATTTTCAAAGTGTATTATTAGGATGTTATGTTACACACATTTTTTTTTGTGTGTGTGTGTGTTTCATGATAGTTACTCTGTGTTTAGAAATTTTGAAAAATTCCTTTACAGTTTTATGGAACTTAATTACTATTAAATGAACATTAATTGCAATGCAGCTTAGGAAATATGACATTTCTACAAAAGATCTGAACAGAAAACAATTTCGTTTAAAAAAATGGAATAAGACTTGAATATTTTTATGAAAATAATCCACTTTAATTAATCTGAATGTAATGTTGACTTTTAAGATATCCAATCAATTTTTAAATATTTTGTTGCTTGCTTATTTTTTCCAAATAGTGATTGTTTGATAAAAGTACTTATGACAAGTACTCTAAATACTTATGAGAGTTGATTTCATTCAGTGTCTGAGTACTTATGCAAGTTGATTTTATTCAGTTTCTTACAAATAATTTAGCTTGTAAAAGTTTCCATATGTATTTCTTAATATTATTATAAAATAGACAGTAGTATATGTGGAAAATAAGAAAGTTAGTCTTTTGATATTTAGAATATATTATCTTGAATTGAGTATCATGAAAAAATGTGAGTTACTGTAATTATGAACAGTGTTTTTAACATTTACTGTGCTATTGATCCAGTAAAGGCAACAGAGCTTGATTTCCTAGAAAAGATGCAGGAATCTTACAAATCTAAAATTTGTGAATGAAAAAAGTTCAAAAATAATAACGATATTTGTCTTTATTATTTATTACAGCTTAAAAAATGTCTAGTTTTGATTTGACAGCTTTATTTAATTAATTATTTTCAATGTTGTCACAAAATATAATTGTTCAAGTTTATAAGCTAAAACAATAATGTATACAAATTTAAATTGAAATGTCAAACTCCTGTATTTAATGTTAACTCATATTTGTAGTACATACATAAATGAAGCATATAAAGTGCTCTCTCCTCATTAATTTTTTGTTTTGGTAAAAACTCCAAAAAAGAAACACAAAGAAGTCTTCCCAACTGACGATTTTTTGTTTTTTTCATCAGATCTCTAACAGTCTGAAAGAAAAAGAGAGGAAGTAAAAAGGGGAGGAATAAAAGCATATTTTTATTTATTTGATTTTTTTACTCTTAAAACATTATTTTCATTACCCTTGTCAAACTGGTGGCCCTTTGATTTCTTCTTGTTCTTGGCATTATACATTTTTCATTCATGTATACTTACTAACTTTTTACATGTTTTAAACATTCCATACTTTTAAAGGCACAGTAAGATAATGGTTACAAATCACTTTTCATTATTTGTTTGGTTTATTTGGACTTGAACATTAAATATTCTGTAATGATTTATTTTCTATTGTTGGAAATTCAGAATTTGTAATATTCTTTTTGCTATCTATAATTATAGTGAATCATGCAGAAACAATATTTTTTCTTGCTATATTATTTCCCATGAGCTGTCAATCAGCTAAGGTAGATTATGGTTATAATAATGGAGTCACTCTTCATGTAGTTTTTGTTTTCATGTTTTTAGTACAATAGGCTGAAATACTTCTTTTTTAATTTTGTTATTTAATCAGATAGAATTAAAACATTCCAGCATAAATAGTTATTTTGAAGTAAACAATGGCAAGTTTGCTGAAAAAATGGTGTAATTGACCTGCACTTATTAAAACTTACTAATAAATTTTGTACTGTTCATTATGTAATTTTCTCAATCCAGCAATAATTATATGTATATTCATCATTATTTCTATTTCTATTCATCATTATTCTTTTTGATAATTTATTACCTATATATATTTCTTGATTGTGAAACAAATATAAAATTTATTTTTAAAAAATTGATATTTCTGTATGTAATAAAAAGGTAATTAAATTTAAAACACTATAATTACATATAGTGTGTCTTGCGAGAATTTTACTTATGAAAAAATGACTCATGACTGCTATTAAGTGAGACACTTTTACCATACAAATTATTAAAAATTTTCAGATAATAATTATTGTTAGGCAGTAAATTTACCGTTTGCTTATGTAACTTTTCATTATATTGTTAAATAGTAAAGTACATAACAAAGAACATTCCCAGTATTATTTATAAATATAAGACTTGTTTGTTTATTTCTTAAAATTGCAGGGACAAATGCATTACATTTTTCATTTTAAAGCCTGTTTTACAATTTTATCTTTGAGGATCTTAATTTTTTAGGATAACCAGATAACACATTAACTACAAGTACAGATTTGTTGATTTTATCTCTTTTCCATCATTTCAGTTCATATATACATGTATGCATATACATATAATTTTATTGTAATATATGTTTTTTCATCTAATTAAGATTTTTTTTTCTGTTGTTAATTACAACTGAAGTTACACAATAAGTTTGTGTGTGTGTGAAATGATTTATTTTCTGTGTTTGATTTTGTGAGTATAATTTATAGAAAAAAGGCTTTCAGTACTCTTCAGTTTGTTGAATGCAAAGTTAACAAAATATTAACAGAAATAAGAAATTCTTAAATCTTATTTTTCTAAAAAGGGCCAATTAGGTTACAAATACTTAATTATTTAATTTTAAAATTTATACTCAAATTCATATATTTGATCCATTTTAATTCAATATTTATTTTTTATAAATTGAGGATTACGTTTAGATTTCGTGGCCATGGTAGCCTAGTGGTCAAGATTGCGAATTCGCTGCTGGCGGTTTTTGTCAAGTTGCGGGTTTGGGCCTTGATGTCACAAAAGACCCGCCGTGTAGCCGGGACTGATGCACGTTTTATCTGTCGATGCTCAATGTCCTCCCGTTGATGTGGTGTGGAAGTTAATATAGGGAGGGGGCAGTTCAGGTGTCGTCCTCGTCACTTGACTGAGGTACAAAATTCTTTGGTCTATCGCCAATAGCCCCCAAGTTGCTTTTAGTGCAACGTTAATGAAACCAATCCAATCTATGTTTAGATTTCTGAGTCATTCCTGCTTTTATATATATATATATATAATATATGTGTGAGTGTGTTTATTTATGTTAGTTTCTCATTATAATAGTTTAATTTTCTAACTTTTTCCATTCTTTCATTTAAAAGCAAAGCATTCATTATTTCCTTATACAATTTCTTTTTAACTTAATTTATGCAATTATGCATTCTTAAAAATTCGCTGATAATGCAATTCTCATGACTTCAGACCTGTAGGGATGATCCCTACTAGACTTTCTATCTGCGGCTCTAATTCCTGGGAATCCTTCATCTCATCACACATGATCTATCATAAAAATCCCTCCTGTAAAAATCAAAGCAAGAGAATTCTCTCTTGTATGTACTCTTTTTCAAGTGGTGTAGTTGTATCTCCACCCTTGTTGGAAATGCTCTCTCAGTTACCATAAAATAAACAATAGTTGAAATTGAACTTGATCTTGACTAGTTTTTAATTAATTAAATAGTAAATTTTAAAAGAAAGACATAACACACACACACACAGATATATATATATATAACACATCAATCAATAACTCCCGAGACTAACATTGAAAACAACATTTTTTTTGCAAAATTTTTTTTTATTCATCAACATAACACCTTTTGTTAATCACCTTATAGGGTGATACAATCGTTCCAACGCTTTTCCAAATATTTTTTTTTTCTTTTTCTTTTTTTTCGCAAGAAATCTTTTTTGTTGCGAGTAAATAGCGATAAACTGCTTTCTGAATCATCGACTCGTTGCTGTTTTTGTTCCATCGAAAGCAATCGCGGCACCCACTTGGAAAAAACCTTTTTCACTTCACTTCAAAAAACCTTTTTCAGTAAATACACTTCCATATGATATCTGTGTCATCTCAGCAATCTCACGGAGCTTCACTTTACGATCTTTCATTATAATTTTTGTCACTTCACTCACATTTTCCGGTGTAACGGCTTCCACAGGTCTACCCGAGCGTTCCGCGTCATTTGTGTCGGTACGACCACGTTTAAACTCGGCAAACCACCGACAAATCGTTGTTTTTGATGGACAAGAGTCCGGGTAACATTTTTCAATCCATTGTTTCGCTTGCACGGTGTTTTTACCCATTAAAAAACAATGTTTTATCAGAACACGAAACTCGGTTTTTTCCATTTTTTAAACAAACTACAAAACGACTTTACTCCAACCTCGATAACTCAGCTGTTTCTGGTCCGATCGACTTGAAATTTTGACACGTTTCAAGCAAAGGTTAGTACTCTAGAAAGACCTGGTTACTGGTTTACTACGAGCGCCATCTCTGGGTTAGTCTCGGAACTTATTGATTCATGTGTTATATATATATATATATATATATATATACTGTACCTTCTTAAAAATTAATATTTGTTCATTTAAATTGATAAGTTACAATTCTAGAGTGCATTAATCATTAAAATGTTTATCATATAAGAATAACAATGAATGAAAAGAATCAATTGAGATATTCTAAAATTGAATGCAATAAAGTATATATATGTTTAAATTTCCATTCCAGTTTTATTCAAAATTCTTTCAATTTCAGAACTATGTTTGGTGGAAGATTGCTGTTCCCTTAACAGGATTCAGCCTTATGATGACAAAGATGTAAAATCCATACTTGATGACATTATTGACAATGGTTTTCTTTGGGCTGTTCCCAAACACAGGCGATCATTGGAAAGACGAATGACTCGGAGAATGGGTTTTGGAAAAATGATACTTCCCAAGAGGAATCTTATTGTATGTGATGCTTGTGGTCACTTTCATCCAGTTCATACTGTGTGTGGTAAGTATCATTTATCATTTTTTTAAACAATTGTATTGGTTGATAAAATATTTCACATTTCCTTCACATAAGAAAGCTTGTAGCAATACTCATTATCGTCCCTTAAAAATTATTTGTAAAGTAATTTTATTTTATTTTATAAATTATGATTCACAATGGCTGATGAAAAAATATATATATTATGAAATAAAATCTTAATTTGAGTATTAGTAATGTATAAAATGTATAATCTATTTAGATTATATTATCATTTATGGGTATTCATTTACAGAATAAAAATTTTATGACATCAGGCTCTTTTTACAGAGAAAAAGAGAAATTCAGATTAAGTTTAAAGTAGGAAGTTGAAATGAAGATAAGGTGAAGAGGTCATTCTTAAAAGTTGATATATTGTTGGTTTTTCAGTAAATAATATTACATTTCAAATACATAGTGCAAAACATTTTTTCTAAGAGAGTAAATACTAATAATTTAATTTCTTTTGCAGGAAATTGTTATGAGAAAGTCAAAAGTGAAACCAAATTTATGCAGGATGCTGTGATGAAAGAATTGAAACTTGATCCAATTGATAAAGAAGTGGTTATATTGTATGAAAATGATTCAAAAGAAAGAGAAATTTTTGGAGGAAAAAGAATTATAGAAATCCCAAAAGAACGACCTTCGTGGTTTAGTAAAAATCTTCTTAGTAAGGACAGTGAACTACCGAGAAGAAAAAATGAATCTGTAAGTGAAACTTCATTTTCAATTGAAGTTCAAAACACAAAAACATAGTTAAAGGTATACAGTTATTATATACGTTAGTGAATAAATATTTTTTTTTTGTCCATTTATTTTGCATAATTTTTATTCATTGTTATAATGCACTCCAGAAACAGAACACTTTTATCAGCAGCCAAATTTGATTTTGAAATTAAAAATAATAATAAAAACTTGTATTAATAAGTTAAATGACATATTGATTCTAAATTTCCCCCTGAAATAAAGAATAACAACCGTTTTCTAGGCATCTTTTGCCTTATCTATATATGTGTAATAATTCATTTTAATTTCTTTGGCAACAATTTTATCCATAACTTTAGCCAAAATAATATCTGAATTTTATGTCAAAAAATGAACAAGTGAATTAAATCATTAAAAATAATTATTACTTTCTATTTGTTTCTCAAAAACAAAATTGTGTTTTCAAACTTCCAACTTTATCACCCCTCCAAAAATTACATTTTCTTCTGGTTGGTATCTGCTTACATTTCTGAGGCAATTTTCGATTTAAATTTATGCAAAAAAATATTGTTTTATTTGAAACATATTTTTAATGTTTCTAAAATCTGTATTTGTTTTCCTTCCACGATAAACAGAAGCAATTATACAGAGGTTTTTGTAAAACATTACTGATGAAAACAGAACCAAAAGTAAATTTCTTCGTTGTTTTATTCACCGCAAAGTGCTCTAAATTAAAGATTTATTTATACTATGCTTTATTAGAAAGCCACAATATGGTATAGTTTATAAATTAATTTTGTGCAAAAAATATTACAACACTTGTTTTTGGAACTTTGTTTTCATATTTTTCAACTGCTCACTTGTTTTTTCATTTTTTTTTTTTTCTGTTAAATCTCTTTTTACTGATGATAACTCTTAATAATTTCTCAATGGGTGGGAAAAGCTTTTGAAAATCAAAGAAATGGAAGTTTCATGTAAATAGATTTACAAGCTTTAAGGATACAACATTTTCTGTGACTGGAACAGCAGCACAAGAAATGCTTAATTGTAAGGAAAAGAAATTGCAGAACATTTTAGTGTGGATACTAAGGAGATTGAATTGGGGTTAAAGTCGGGAATAGGGTGTCCCATATAGAGATAGCGACGAAACTTGGCAATTTTCTAGATAGGTCACCAAACGTGCGTAATTGAAGCATTGAGTATGGAAAATGAGAAGGAAATCAAAAAGAACTGGAATCTTTTGAAGAATAACCCATAAATGTTAGGATTTAAGAATAATTCATAAATATTAATTTTAAACAAAAAAAATCAATATTTTTAAATAATTATTTATAAATAAATTATTGGAAATAAGAAAGGCTTCTTTTGAATAGTTATTTATAAATTATTATGGATTACAAATAATTATTTATAATTAAATATAATTTATAAATAATTATGGCTTATAAATAGTTATTTATAAATAATTGTTATTTATGAATACTTTTTTTTTATAAACAATTATTGTTTACACACAATTATTCCAAGAACTTATTGTTTATAGACAAATAATTATTTATAAATCTAAAACTTTTATAAAGCTATAGTATGACATTTTTGCTATAATGAATAAGTCACACATTACTTTCTAACATTAAGAGGAATGCTGTGGAAAAAGAATTTGTAAAAAAAAAAAAAAAAACTACCTATCTCATCATAATTCCACATTATAAGCTACAGTATAATAGGCCAAATATATCCATCTTTGGTTTCATTTTTTTTTTTTTTTTACCAAGTACATATCTTTCTTGCAGACTATAACTACATTCAATCTTTCGTGCAATTAAATATTTATCCATACACCACAGTATAAAATTCATTGTACCCTTTCTTTCCAAATCATAAAAGAATCATGAATTATATTTTTCCGACATGCTTCAATCTGTAACTACACTTCACCATAGAAACAAATAAAAATTCTTGATCTCTCAAAGAAATGGTGAAAAAGAAATATTGTATGTTATTCCAAAAATATTATCTCCAATTTATTAAAAATCGTGTGCCGTTTTTTGCAAATGACAATCAAGAATGGAGAACATGTGACATATGTAAATTTCTTTTCAAATTTACGCATCAGGGTTACCTTAACCTAAATCGCCACGTTTAAATCATTATCGCCCCCAATTCCCAAGGGACTTTAACCAGAATTGGTTTTCATATTATTGATATCCAATTGCTCATAAGTGTTTTGACTCTTGTTGAGCACAGATTGTAATTAGGATTTATATTTATTGGAAGACTCAACTTTTGGTTTGTGTTTTAAATTCACTTTGAACTGTAAAAAAGCGCCCCTTCTAGATAGGTTTTGCTTCTTTTAAGAAAACTAAAACAGTGCAGGAAAATAAATACAAGATTTATATATGCTATCCAAATAAAGGTTTTATGACTGGTAAGAAACTTTATGCAATGCATCTTTTCATTCAAGTTTCCTTTAGAACAAAGTAATTAAAACTCCTTCATGCTTCTGTGGCAATTGCTGAAAACTCCATGAAAAAAAAAAAAGCTGCTGCTGAGATATATGATGGTGCTCCTGAAACTCGTTAAATGTGGTGTATCAATAAAGGGCACTTGGCAACAAAAAGAGTATTCATCTCTGAATAGCATTGTGAGTGCTATTTCAATTCTCCAAAACAATGTAATTGATTTTGAAGTTATCTTGTTATTTTTAAAACATTGCCATACTGAAATTCCATTATTTTTCACACCAAACCACTCAGGTTTAAATGACAAGAGTTCTCAAATTATGGAAGTTCTCTTTTTTTGTGCATATAGAATATTCAAATGCTCTGAAATTTGTGGATTTATTTTTTCAGATTATTATGGTGATGAAGATTCAAAGTGTAAAGAAGACAATACAGAATCTGTTGTTAAATGCAAGTGTATTGGGCATATCCAAAAATGGGTGGGGACTCATTTGCAAAAATTGAAAATGACAAAGCTTTAGACTGTAAGGGAAAAATTACTGACAATTTCATAAATATACAAAATTACTATGGGATGGAAATAAGTGCTAATGTTGGCAATTTACTGCAAATTATAATTGCTGCATTTGCTCATATGCATGTTTTAGTAGTAAAAATCCATAGCATGGACAGTGGCTGAAAGGAAAGAATAGCTGGTGCCAACATCAACATGCACTTTCTGCCAGTAAGCATTTCAAATACACTAATATAGGCTTCTTCTGAAACATTAGCAAAACAAAGCTCAGTTACATGAAATTACGTGAGCAGAACCCTCTTCATGGTCCAATGCAAAATGCAGATGAAGGTTTCAATAATGTGTTGTAGACATTGTTGCTCAAAAATACGTTTGTTGAATTACAGACTTAATGTTTAAAAGCTTCCTTAGCTGTAATGCTCTGGTGTAACAGGAGTGTTTAACATTAGAAAGACGGCTGCCTTCATTTTGGTATGGTTTCGCAATTAGTATTATGTGCTATGTTTTTAATTTTATTCCCATGCTTTTGAAATGTTATCGACTTTTATTAATTGTATGTGAGATACGCACACAGATATGCAAACTTTTATTCTGTTGCAAAGAAGGGAAGAAAATTTGTTGTATTATTAAAAAGACAAAAAGCCATCGTTTTGATGGCAGTACTGAGAGTTGAAATCGATAATGCAAATCATAAAACCATAATTAAAACCTAATATGTAATTAAAAACAAATATTTGGTTTTTCAAAAAGTTATTATTCTAACTAAAAGAACCCTTATCTCCTACTCTCTCCCTTATACCTTTCTTTCCAACCTCTTCCAAATGACAGATGCTTTCATGTGAAATGCTAAGCAAATATTTTCAAGTGAAACACCTTTTTGTTCAATCACGTGACTAGCACTCTAAAGAGAGATAATATGCGATAGCAAACAGTGTTATTTGAGTAGTATTCCATATTCAGTAGTACATAGTTCGTCGTAAAGATCTTAGTAATGAAGAAATTGTTCAACATTTTCGAGAATTAGATGAACATGAATCAAGAAATACTTGAAGTAGATGATGAATTTTTTCCACAGAAAATTGAAAACATCCTATACTGATTCTGAATTTGATGAAAAAGCATGAAAACAAGTTTCAATAGCCAAAACTAAATCTACCTCTAAAAATAAATGAAAAAGAAAGACTGAAAACAATGCTACACAACTTAATGCTTCTGATGCAGGACCTACATCAAGTAATGAAGTTGTTCAAGACAACATAATGTGGATAAGAATACCTACCAATAGGAATCCTGGACCGTTTCAAAGCCAAAATATACTCTCAAAGCCTGAGAGTGTCTTCATATTCAAAAAGACATGTAGGAAGCCAAAGAATATCTAGCATTTTTCAGCTATTTGTAGACAACTCTATGAGGAAAATAATACTTGAATGTACTGAAACAGAAGTTCAAAGGCAACTCCAAAATGAAAACTGGTCAATGTCAATGGAAGAGTTAGATGCCTTTTTAGATCTTTTCTATACTTGCAGAGCAAAGGAATCTCAGTCAGTAATTTATAGAATAAGACATGGGAGCCTACTTTTTTTTTTATGATACTATGCCACAGGATAAGTTTAAGGAAATATTGAGGTTTATGAGATTTGATAGAAAATCTACATCTTAAAGATTAAAAAACGATAAATTTGCTCATTATCCTCTGTTTGGGATCGATATTTATTGAAAACTCAATTTCTTGCTACCAACCTAAAAAAAATATAACTGACGATAAGCAATTATTTGTCTAAAACAAGCTTATTCTTACAATAACCAAATAAAGCTTGAAAAATTTTCAATTGCAGCAAATGTAGAGTCAAAATACTTGCTAAACACCATTCCAGTAGGAAAAGATGAAGCCAGCCCGAAAGGCGAATTCCTGACGCCTCAAAATATTCAAAGCATCCACTTTATTCTACATTGATTGTGTATCAATGTAAGAAAAAGAATGTGTTTTGGTTCTAAGCACTCTACACCAAACTATTAGCATAATAGGTGATGAAGAGAAAGTGACAAACTATGGTGTAGACATTCTTGACCACATGACGCTAAACTATTAAGTATAAGCAAGCATTTAAGATGGCCAATGCATACTTTTTATATTATGGATTAGCTTCAATAAACACATGGATTGTGTACAAAATAAGTTACAAGAAGTACAACACCTAGAAGAGATTTTTTTGCTTCAACTTTCTGATGAACTTAAGACAAAATCAAAGCCACCCCATTTCAAATTTCTGGTTAAATGTTGAACTCAAAAAAATCGTACCCAATGCCAAATTGGGCTGTGTAATAAAAACAGGATGTAGTATAATCATTATGTATGTGGTAAATGAAGTGTAGCTGTAAATACAATTTGTATTGAATGTAACAGGTAATTATATCTCTTTTATTTAGATGTTTACTGGAGGTAAAATGGTCATTGTATCCTTTATATATTATTCATAATTTACCAAATATAATATTCCACATTTCAAAGTAATTTTTATTTACTACAATGCTGGATTTAGATGAAAAAATGAATTTAGTAAGATTTTTTTCTTTTGTATGCAAGTAATTTCTTCTTTAAAATAACAAGTTTTTATTGCCCTCAATATGTATAAGTACTTAAAGTAAATTATAAAAAGTACAATTTCTTGTTTGGAAATATTTATATTTTTGGTAATTTTTATTTAAAAATGCATGTAATTTACTTTGATTTTCACCCGTCATTTTGACGGTCCTCAGCCTTTTTTAGTAAAAGAAAAATTCCCATCTTTCTAGAGTTAATGATCATTATACATTAAAACAGTGCGATAGATTTCATTATGAAAGCATCACTATTGCAAAGAGGCACTCTTTAGTTCATTACAAAATTGTGTTGGAAAAAAAGAAGTTTCTATAAAGAAAAAAATTAATAAGAGAACAATAAGTTTACGCTACAAGAGTGGTAAATTTTAAATATTTTACATTAATTATGATTTTTATTGTACTAAATTGATAACTTAAAAATGCCTTTATTGTCAAAATTTTAATATGTGAAATTGGGGGCATATTACTCCAAATGCTGGAAAAGCAATGAACAATGGGATTAGATGAATAATTTTAGTAGCAGGACCAATAAGTAAAGCATTAGATTTTAGGTCAATATACTTGGATGAAAATGATTTCTAAAGAATCGTTTACTTTATGTTGCGAGAAATCGGAAATAAAAATACAAGACTTCACAAGATAAGGTTGTTCAGCAATTCTCCTTTTCATTTTTTCCCTTCCAAATTCATTTGTTTAATCCTCACAGAAATAACTTTCTAGAATGCTATTAACCATCTCTCTTGTTCAAAGGTCAGAAATATAGTTTCAACTCTGCTGCATTACAAGCAAACAAAAAGAGGCTTGGACTTTTGTGCAAGTCCTCCATAGACCCAATTAAAAAAAAAAAATCTATGAATGTATAACACATTCTTTTGAGGTTCTTAGCCAAAGAGTGCTAATTTAAGATACAATCTCAGTGTTCTAACATGAAAAATTATGTAGATTTCTGTCAATTACATTCATACCTGAAAATCCTGATAAAAGAAAAAAGTGCAGGCCAAGATTCAATGGTATCTTATAACTGCACATTAATTTTTAATACATAAATTAATCTTTTTTGCGAGAACTCTTCACTACCGTTCCAATACCACCAGTATTGTACCTTAATAGTCCTCGCTCTTAATTGAGGGGCGAGTGAAAGTTAGGGTTTATGGCACAAGAACCAAATTTGGCTATGTTGCTCCAAACATGCATGCCTGTGAAAACGACTCTTGAAATGTAAAAATGAGGGGACAAGAGGGGTCCAAAACAGAGAAAGATCATTAAAGGCAGTCCCGATGGAAGCTTTTTCATCCTTTTATTTTACGCTATAGAGAAATCCTATTTCTCTTCCCAAGTAAAATTTTTTTTCCAGCAAAATTGTGAATAAATTTGCAAAGGAGGGAAAATTATATATCTGAACTTGATTAATAATCAAGAATACTGTACTGTAACTTATATATTTTTGCTAACTAACCAAAGCTCCTGGAATAAACTTTTCAGTATATTAAGGAGAAAAAAAAATACATTAATTTCATTAGAAACTAAGTTTAGAAATCCTCTCCTCCTAATTCTGTCCCACTTTGCAATCATTGTATAAAAATGTACTTAAAATTCTAAAAACTGGCGACCATTTCAAACCAACTTTTTTGAAATTCCTGCATTAAAATTTTGTTACAAACTAAAAGACATTTAAATAATATCCAAGAAATTGTCAAAATCTGTACTATATTTCAATTCATTTTTAAGAATATCAATCATAAAAGATATAATTTTCAAAATAATATAATTAAAAGATATCAAGCTGATATAATTTTTTCAAAAAAAATCAATGAATATATTTTCATTAAGCCATATATCTTTCTAACACATTTAAATGTTTGCATACAATTCATATTTAAAAAAAAAAAAAAAACATCGTTTATACCCGAAACAAAATAAGAACACATGATGTCATAACAAGGGGGGAGGGGATCCTTATTTTCATAGTTAAGTTTAAGAATTTACTTCTTTAGAATCAACGCCATAATTTATTTTAATTTTTACTAGAATTTTTATTTGAGGAAAGGCAAATAGAGCTATATGGAAATTTTAAATACAAAAAAAAACTCAAATTGAATTTATTAATAATTATTAAAGACAATATATTAAATAACACGAAAATGCCTAATTAGTAATTTATTTTCTTTATTTTTTTTTTCTTTACAATTTTGAACAAAACTATATTACACTAAGCATAAAAGCAAAACGCACCTTGAACAGTACAGAAAAACATGATTAATTATTTACATAAGTACATGTATCTTTTTATAAAACCAATATTCCTTTTGACATTTTCAAGGTTTCTCCATGCTTTGGCTATGTTAGGTTAATCGGTGCTCATTTTCCTTTCTCTCTCCTTAATGATTATGTATGACTAAATAACAATATAATTACAATTTATCTATATAGATACAGCAATACTGCAGAGTCAATCAATGTACAACATATATACAAGTAATGATCTGAGACGAGGACGTACAAATTCGCTATGATGATTTTGTACAATATTTTTTGTCTGAATTTGCGATGAGATAAATCATACATATGCAAGTACATAATGTTTTAACCAAGTGCCATTTGTAATCACAGCCGTATGATCGAACTGCACAAAAGACAATTTGGTTTCCTTTTACACGTGGTGCATGCAGTACAGTGTGCCAAACTGTAGGAGATAGAAGTCGATTTCCTCGAAACTAATCAAGAACTTTCATCTTTTGGCAAATTTCAAGACCAATGTCTGTTCAGGGCCACTCTCTCGCTTCACAACTCTCCACTCAGGATCGGTGACATCCTCTTCCTCAACTGTAGAAGTGCTGCTAGTAGTACTTGCAGGAGAGGCCGGACAGCTTGGTCCACTTGCTGTGACATCTGTGTCATCACGATTGTGGTCTGATTCAGCAAGTAATTCTTCAACTATTGCTTCAGAAAGAGGGAAAGAACGTGGCTCATATGGCAGAATTTCATCATAATCTGTAGCATTTGCTCGTGCGGTAGGTTCCTCCTGCCTCTTAGCTCCACCTACTTTTTTCTTCACACTGCCTAAAGGTGGTTGCGAATCATCCGAGATTAGGTTCGCAGAACTAGGAGTAGTTGGAGGTGATAAAGCTGGAGATAGAGGACTACTTGCAAGCATTGAGTTGGTATCTTGGAAGAGGATATCTTGATCACAGATCAAGACTGGATCGGGGGTATTTGCACCACTACTGTCAGCACGAGAATCCGAACGGTGCTGGCGCCTTGCCCTTTTTTGCCATGTATTGAAAAAGCACAGAGCACCACCTCCATTGCGGATAATCTTTCGCTCTTCCACTTCATAGCCTTCATGCCTTTTAATAAAGGCAGCGTCAGAAGTATCCTGTTAATACAGTATAGTACTTATAAATAACTTTATTCGTTAAATGTAGAAAAAGAAAGGACACATAAATCTAAGTATATATATCCACAGAAATACACAATAAAATGTTCTGAATCATTTTACTCACAATACCTACAGGCAATTTCTTATTTGTGATGTAAATGTCACATCAATTCATTACAAATGCTATAGAGTGGAAAATAGGACTAAGATAATACAGATTTGGGGTCATTTAATAACTAAATTATATACTTTTACAGCATTCTTATACAGACGAATAGAATCAATTAGATTAATATATATACTTATAAATCCAAGATACTGTTAAATACATTTACTATATATAATTATTCCACTCAAACCCCCTGAAAGATTTAAAAAATTTTTTTACACAATTTGGAAAATTCCAATTAAATGAAAAAGATCATGTAAATTAATGTCGACCTTCTTTTATGTAATAATTTCCCCCTTTCCATTACTACGTCATTACTCTGTTTCTGATTAACAGTGGGGAAATAATATATATAATGAAAAAATTTATAAAGGAATGTCTCAATAACAATACATTCAATGACGTTAACTCCCCCCTCAAAATTTTGACAATATACACAGCACAAAGAAAGATGTCTTACAAAAACCATAAATTTATAATTTGTGACAAAATGTCAGGAATATAAAATTTTTGCTCAATTATTTAATTAGTAAAAAAAACTATCTACTTTTTAAAATATATAAAGGAATTGGATGGAAAGGAAAACATGGTAATTTAATAAACTCAAATCTAAATCAAGTAAAAAAGAGAGAGAGAGAGAGAGAAAGAAATATTTTCAGCTGCTATAAGAACTTGAGATGTAATTATTACAATTATTTATGAAGTTAAATTAAAGTAATGATACAATCTATAGGACACTAAAAAATTTAAAAGACATTGATAATTCTTTAAACTAAATACTTTTAAAACTGTATTAAATACTTTAAAATATACTGCCTAATGCAATATAAGCTTGAGCATATGTTTGATTATTTTTTAAAGATCTAATAACAAAGCGGTTAACAAACTTAAAATTTATATCTAGAATAAAAAATTGGATTTTAACACATGGCAACACAAGAAAATCTAAGAGAAGGGTTTAACCTCCTAAAAGCTGAGAAAAAGACTTACTTCTTCCATTTCAATTGATTTCAAATCTTCAAAAGCTATTGAACGCCAACTAAAAGAAGAGGGAGAGAATCAGAAGCCACTTCAGTAAAATATTTTTTTTATGCATATTTATTAAGTTTTTCATAAGAGACTTTGCATTTCAATTCCATATAAAATACAAATTACAGCTGAACTTGAGTTTATTTGAGATTTAATTACAAAAATTAGAAGTTTTAATGCTTGGAGACTTGGTAATTAAGACTACTAAGCACACATGAATACTAATATATGCACAAATCCTTTTTACAAACTAAATTTCATTTTATTAAATTTAAATGCTTGAAATTTATTAAATCAATACATTTAAAAATTTCTGTTTTACATAACATTAATAGCTAACCAATTATATATTTCATTCATTAGTATAGAAGTATTTTTCTACCCCTATGTCTTGTTATATATATATATAAATCAATTCATATAGGACATACTGTAAGAGGAATTGGAAAAAAAATAATTTTACAATTAACAGTACCATTAATTTTTTCTTTCTCTTCATATAGTAAAAAAAAGTAAATATATGAGGGCCTCAAAAGCATAAAATTATACACTTGAAATTTCATATAAATCACTAAGAATATCTCATAAATTCAATACACTTGTTTTCTTAAATATGATTTCACAACAAAACACTTAATATTGTTTATAGTATCCCTTTTTAATTATTCAAATTATGCAAATGTAATTCAAATGCTGCATAAAATGGATAGAACATTAATTACCTAGGAATTTCAATATCTTTGAATTCAAATTTCACTAAGCGACCCCTTTTGTTGCTGTAAGGAATGATAACATCATCAATGTCAAATTGATTGTCATCTCGCCTCCTTCTTGCATCATATCCAGAACCTACAGGAAATTTGGCTTTATTATTCATACAATATGCTCCACAGAACATCAAATAATTTCCCTTTTCAGACAAAATATATCATTTGCAACAGTTACAATTAAATTCACATAATCACGATTGAAATATTTTCTTTAAAATCTTAATTAATCATACTAACTCTTCATCATAATGAGAAAGTACCACTAGGCATTTGGAAAAAGCATGTTGCAAATTTGTAACAGTGATTAATAGAAAATAGCATTTGAGCCCATTCCCAACTCCTGAATATTGTCAGATTTCATCTCCTGAGTTCTGCACAATAAATGCTGTATTTTTTTTTTAAGTTGCGAACCATTTGTATCTGTATTGCATTATTCATCACATTAAATGTACTATGATCTTGAATAAACCATTCAACATCTTGGGGTTCAAAACTTTGTGGACATTTGAGCAGTAATTGCATGACTAAATATAATACTAACAATATATTTTCCAAGAACAAGACTAGCACACATTTGAAAACTAGAATCCAAAATATAATTACAGCTTTTTATTATAATATGGACGAACTACGACTTAAATGATTTGTTATTTACTCATTAATCTTTTAAATGAAATGTGAAGTGTCACTAATTAAATAAAAATCAATTTTTAAACTCTATTTCCCCTTTGGAGTTATTCTTCTGCAAACAGATTAAATAATGCAATTAAACCTCGAAATATCATTTTAATACCAAATAAATTAAAACCCAGAGTTTAGATCAGCAGATCATAATTTATTTTACAAACAATATAAACAAACACTAGCAATTTTTTAATGCACAAGATGACAATATTATTCATTATCAATCAAGAAAGAGAGGGGAAAAAATTAAATTGAAATGTAATGATTTTAAAAGTTAATTACAAAATCATTGAATACAACATTTAAGATCATATCCAGAACAAGAGTAAGAAAACAGACTTAGTTTCCATTTTCAAAAAAAATTTATAACAACTTCATCACTAACAAAATTTTACAGGATATGGACGAGAAAGTCACAATAGGTACTTCCACATTTTCAAAAATTATTCCCTCCTTTTTACAGAAATGCAAATGATACGACACATCATACATGATACAAAACACTAGAAATTATACAAATTATATGCAAAAAGAATTTAAAGTAAAACAATCTGATTAATTACCATCATCATATGCTGACATCGGTGATGGGATAGGCGAGTCATGTGAACTACCACTAGAGGCGACGGATAACCTTCGAAAACGATCTCTGCTATGAAAAGAACCTTAAAGTGAAAAGTAAAGAAATTTATTAGGAAACAAGCATATTTTAAAATAAATACTTATTCTCATATTAAACCATATCTTTAAGAACAGCTTTTACAAATTCCCTTTCTTTGAAATTCAAATAAATTTTAAATCTTATTTTTCAGAATGTACCTTAGTTTTGAATCATTTATTTAATATTTTCTAAGATCTTCAAAACAATATAAAAAGTTGTTTCTTATAAAAAATCAACTAAAAGAACACTAATAAAGATTTTATGGCTATCACTTTTAAATCTATGTATCAGGTTGATTTCTGTTGGAAGACTTGGACTAATATTTTTTTTAAATATGCATTCAAATTATTTTCAAAGGTAAATTGAAGTAATGATGGATTTCATGCTCAATATCTTAGATAAGACACAACAAAAATATATACTTTAAAAAACTAGTTTCATAAAATGCCTATATTAAGCACATAAATTTCTAAAAGCATGCTTCTTACTTTTATTATGAAGCTTTCTCCATTTTCCAAACACAAGTTTATGCTTCCTGAAATGTTTTTTCTTGTTTCTATATTCTGAAAATAGAATAAAAATCTGAATTGATATAATTAACATAAATTGTTCTTTAAAACAGACACTATTATAATTTTTAACAAAGCAGAGAACTGCAATTTAGCCCACACCCTTACCTGAGGAAAATATTTGTTCCAAAATAGATGACTGATATACCATAGCAACCCCTAAACTATTTTAATTCTTTCTACTAGTTAGAACATAGAATATAGGTTTAAAAACTCGCTAACTCAGAAAATGACATGGGTGTTTTAAAACAGGATTTCCCCCTTCCTCCTGATATCTTTTACATGCTCTCACATAAATGGGTTTACTAGAAGAAAGGTAATCTTTAAGAAAGAAATTTGTTTAATGAGTTCGATAACTAGAAACTGGGAGAACCAGAAATATTTGTGGAAATGGTATAGCGAGATGAAAAAATTAATTTCATAACATTTCTTAAGTCCATGGACAAAATAGATTATTAAAACATTTTCGTATTATTTCACTTAGTGCTCCACAGAGTTCTAACTATACCATTTTAAGACAAGTTATTAAGTTTTATTATAAATGTTTAGTACTTTTTTAAGTTTCTCAAAAATTCCATTTAATAAAATATGAAATTTTTATTTTAATTGTGAATTTTGTAAAACTTATTTTGAAACTCCCCAGACAAAATTTTAAGAGATCTTGCACAATAGAATCAAAACATCAAGCCAGTGTTACTATTAAAATTCAATCATTCTAAAATCCTATCATGCTTTTCATTCTTGTACAGATAGCGAACATTTTTAAAACTTATTTAGACACAGTATTACTCAACAGGCGGATTAATTTTATGGGAATATGTAGTTGTGTTAATGTGAAAGTTGTTTGATTTGCCAGAAAGCAACAAATGCAAAAACAGATCTTGCATCTATAATTATTTCTTGTTGAAGTTAATGAATCTAATTTCATAAAAACAATCATAATAAAGTTTTTAAAACATTTATCGGATCCGAAGGCAAAACAGGTAGCGATCCCCCCGCTTTCTTTCTTAGTGCTCTGCAGAGTCTATATGATTGGTATGTGATTTTTAAACCATAACGAGGGTGTGGGTTAATCAACATTTTCACAAAAAAAAAAAAAAAACTCATAACACATTCTTTACACAGTGAATCATATTGAAACTTATTACAACTATTTTCAACACTAATATGAAAAAATATTCCTCATATTTATAAGTAGCATACCTTTTCCATCTGTTATTTTAAAATGAAAGAAAACTACAGCAACATTTTTAATATACATGAAGTTTTAAGAATACTACTGAAGTAATTATATAATTTGCAAATTTTTGGTAGAAGCGTTCACTTTTATAGTGATAAAAAACATTAAAAAACTAAAACATTTTTACAAGCCAATTAAAATCAATATATATTTTTTTAAATACATAATTAGATTTCATGGAATGATTAAACAAATAATATCTAATGCAAGATGCTTAAAAATTATTTAACACTTCCCCGAGTAATTTTAAAAATATTTACTTATATTGGAATTTTTTATATCAAAACATTTATGGATAAATTATGAAATTTGATTAAAATTTTGCAGTTCAAGAATAAACAAATCATTTTTTTAAAGAGGAAAAATTTCAAACATTTTATGTATATAATTTCAAAAATAAAAAGAGCTTACTAGCAGATAACAATGACCGAGCATATCGTTTTAGTTTATGACTGCGTGACTTGGCATTGGTTAAATGCTTTGGTTTGGTCCCAAAACCTAGTCTCCTGTGACTATGCAATAGAATAAAATTATATTAAATAACAAACATGTGATAAAAAAAAATTGACATAATTCAGAAAGAACACAAAATCATATTTATGTCTTAATCTTATCAATTACATGCAATTGGTATTAAAATATAGTTTATATATGGATATGTAAATAAAAAAAAATACAACTATTTTATATACATCAAAACTGTAAAGGTTTCTCCCTTATAGCTGTAAAAACACACAAATTACACTACATTTTTATTCATCCAAGATTTTGAGAAATCAACTGCATTCTACTCTTAATGCTAAGATTTTTATAGCAAGTGATTAGCTCTTTAAAAAATTCCTTGGGTAATTTTTTTGCTACAATAATTTTTTAATCACACTTTACGCAAAATTCAAAATAATGATAGTATAGATTAACTAAGTATTAATAATAGATATGATCATAGTGTTTTGGATAAATGAATCCACAGTTTAAAAAAAATTGTATAATTCAATGCTTCACAGTAATATATTTTAACAAACATCTCCTTTTACGACTTCTTCAATAACATAAAAAAATATAAAAAAGTAACATAAGAAGTTTCAAAATCAAATATAGCTGACTTGGTTTAAGAATATTAATTCCATGTAGCTTAAATCAAAAGAAAACGTAGAATAAATCGGCACATTGAAAAACTATATGCAATTCGAAATGGTATGTAACAATATATATATAAAATGTATAACAAAAAGAGCAAATTATGGCTCTTTAAAAATATATATATACGAAATTAAATAGCTTAGTGTCTATATTTTAAGCAAGATTTTGTACGAAATTGTGCGAATGCCTTCATGGCACAGGAACAAACAGCTGTTGATTTTTTTAGCATCACCTCCTACGTGGCTTTTGTGTTCAGTTGCAAAATGCACATTTTATTTTACAGCTTTCATTCCACTTTTTAAAAGTCCTTTAAAACCGAGAATATTAGATTTTTCACTTTCTATAAAAATTAGTTTCCTAGCATTGAAATCTCCAATGAGTTGTTTTTCATACACTCCAGGAGAAATCTGGAAAGAATACACTGCCCACCTTTCAATTTACTCAGGCAAAGATAAAGGCAAATTGATTACTTTCACAGTTCTTACACTTTTAGGTTTTTCAGAAATGTCACCATTTTCAATAGCTGATTTTCACAAACTGAAGAAGCAATACTTTCCCTCTTTATCTCAATGCCCTCATCAGATGCAGAAAAATCTTCATATAAGTACGATTGATTGGTTGTTTATTAATGTTGCACTTAGAAGTAACCCAAAACAATTGGCAATGGACCTCACAATTTTGAATCTCAGTACAGTAACAAGAATGATATTGGAGCTTTAGCAACACTCTCTCCAAATAGCCATACTATGCCAATGGAAGAGCCTTGATAGATTTAACATGCATTAGCCCTTCTATGTGGAGAAGTCTTTAGCGACACAATCTCTGTTCCCACACAACAGCTGTGACTATGACCACTAAAATTCTGCTGCCATAACTTATGAAAGAAACTTTCAAAATAGAGTTTAAATCAGAGGTATATTTGGTTGTTATTGCAACATTAATCAAAATAACATTTTCACAATTATTTACAACCATTTGGAATACAAGAAAATTATATAAAAAAATTAATAATTTAATATATAACATAATAAAATCATATAAAGGGGGAAGCCACACAGAGAATGATAAATTAATGAATATTTTTTTGATTTACTGAATAATACTGAAGTTCATTCATAGCTAAATGAATTTTACTAAATGAATCATACAATTTATTTTTCATGTTCCAAAAAATGTATTTATACTTTACTACCGAAGAATCTTCCATTTTTAACTTATGATTTTTAAATGAGTTAATCAATCTAACTATTTTTTTTACTCATACTTCTAAGTAACTTAAATACACAAGGCAAAAGTTTTCCAAGTTCCAATATTGAAACTTTTATGATACATTAAAATAAAAATTCCAATAAAAAAAAGGTACCAAGCTGAGAATCTTAACTCTAATGCAAAAATTGAAATATTTTCAAAAATTCACCAAAATTCTGCATTTTGTATTTCCAATATTAAATCCAAGTATTTCTACACTTTTTGAAATCAACAATAGCACAAGAAAGTTTGTTAGTATATAGTTTGCAAATTTGAGTCAGAATATATAAATTATATACACTGAGAGGACAAAAATTTTGGAACACCATTTACTGAAACTTCCAACTCATTAAAAATACTTTCTCCTGACCAGATATACCAAGAGATTTGAGTGACTATTTTCACAATACGATTGAAAGTGCCAGAAAGGACAGACCCTGAATCTCCAAAGTCACTAGCTTTCTTCCTTCTTGTACAACAGTATCTTGCATCTTCAAAAAATTACAGCCAAGCCCAAAAAAATCTTGAGTGGTATATGGAACAGAGGGAGGATAATGCTCGCGAAAGAAAAAGGTACAATGCAACCAAACACACATTGTGTGCAACAATAGAACACAACTGCAGCTTAATACAACTCATGATCATTGCAAAGCATATCCATATGCTTCACAAAACTGTTCTTAAAAAGAAATGGTTTTATCAGCCAGTAAAAAACAACAGAGAACCTTTGTTTCCACTAAAAACTAGAACAGTCTTTTTTATAGTTACAAACCACCAAAATTCAGCAATTGATTAATGGAAGAATGTTTGAGTAGCCAAGATCTCAACTCTATGACATTCATAGTAGTTTGTGTGAGGCACAAGCACCATGTAAAATCATGAATCCACTAAGTTAATATGAGCACTATGTAAGTAAGTGGTGGTAGAATCATGGTTAGGGAAGTTTTGTCCTTGCATATCTATGGTCCCCTAATTCCAAAGGAAATCTGTCAACATCAGCACCTATCACAACATTGTTGTTGACCATTACATACACCTGTTTGGGTCATCAAGATTCTTGACGATAACGGTATCAAACAGGACTAAAATTGTCCATATGGCACCCCTCTAAGTTACTCAATCTAAACCTAATTTGAGCATTTGTGGGATTACGTTGATAAATCAATTAATATCTCTGAAACAGCATCTTCTAATCTGAAGGATTTAAGAGCTCTTTTATATATATATCTTTACCTTCCTTCAATGATTTCAACAATTTGCACAATTCATGCCTAAAATATTTGTTGTTCCAATTTTTTTTTAAATCACTGAAAGTATTTGAAAGTACATACATGTCCTAAAAAAACTTGATCAACCACCACTTGTAAAGTACTCATGTTTGCAATTATTTCCTGGCTAACAGAATCTCATCTTACAATTGTACCACACATTATGCACATTTATAGCACACTTATACCTCTCGAATAAACTATAAAAAATACTCAACTTGCATTATCTCCAACACTTGCAAATTGCATGGAAATATACAACATTCCTTTACACATTCTCAAAAAAAAAAAAAAAAAAAAATTTTCAATACATTTTAATTTACTTTCATATTATGAGATACAAAGACTACTTTGTAACTACATACATGTAATATGAATTAATGGAAAAGTCACCAAATGAAAATATAAAACATAGGAAATTAATTTTAAATATGAAATGGCTCCAATTTAAAAATTGGTCCTTTTTTGTAATTTAAGTGCAATCTTTAATTTATTATTTTTACTTCAACTAATGATCTTCCAGCATCAATCAATTGCCTATTTAATTTTTAACATAAGTGTGCTAAAATATTATGTTATGCTTATACAGGGTATTTCGAAACTCATGGGCAAAAATTTAAGGAGTGACATATAACATCTAATTAAGCAATTTTCACCATACAATGAGCTAGCAGTGGTGGAAAGCATGAAGTACGAGTTTTCTTACACATTATTTCTAGAGTAGATTTCAGGAGGTATAGATTTTCGGTCTAGACATGTGTCGTACAGAAGTCAGAAAAAGGCGGACATGTATTTTATGTATGATCTTGCGATCAGGAATACTTTGAAAGCTGAAAAACTGTACAGGATCATTTTCCAAAAAAGACAAGTGCCCATGGACATAAGTTGAACAGGACATTCTGCAAAGAATGGAAGATTGTCCAGATATTAACATGTGAGACGTTTCCTAAACTGTACATGTGCCCCAGTCAATTGTTTGGCAATTACTACAGGACAAAGGATTACACTCATATTATGTAAAGAAAGTGAAATAGCTGATACCAACAGATTAAGGGCTACATGTCAAGTTTGCACATTGGCTATTGCAACAGCTATAGCACAGACCGATTTTAGTGCATGTTATTTATCGATTGATACTCCTTTATTTGTTGAAAGCATTTCGATTATGCACGACCTTCATGCATGGGCATCTAGCAATCTGTATGGCACACGTTCTCATGCATACCAGAAGAATTTCAGCTTGTATGTTAGGGATGGAATTGTGGGTGTCCATTTGATCAATCAATACCTTCTGCCATTGTGAGTGGTTTTAGTTTTTATTAATGTCAGACTAGAAACAACAAGAGGGCTATTAGCGACAGACTCGCAATTTTGAACCTCGGTAAAGTGTCGAGGAGGACACCCCTTCTCCTAACTTCCACACCACACCAGCAGGACTTTGGGCCCTGATAGACTTAACGTGTATGAGCCCCGGCTACATGGCGTGTCTTTAGCAGCCAAGGATGGAACCCACAGATGAACGAAAACTGCCGGCCACAAATCCGAAACCATGACCACTAGGCTACCACAACGACACCATTCTGAGTGGACAGCAGAACATACCTCCCATTTTTACAAGAGGTACTGCCAGAGTTACTTCAACTCATTGCAGCCAACATACAACCACATATGTGGTTTGAATAAAACTAAGCAACACCCTATTTCAGCTTGGATGTATGAAGAGCTATCTAAATTGGATGATTGGGAGATGGTTTGGTCGAGCTAGGCGTGTACCTTGGCCGCACGCTCAAACGATCCCTCCCATCTGGATTTTTCCTGTGGGTCTATTTGAAAAGTCTAGTCTCACAAAGCCATTGACTACAATGAAGACCTAGTTGCCAGGATTTATGTTACTGCAGGTACCCCACAAGAAATGTCGGGTGTGTTTGAAAAAGTGATAGCTCACTGCATCGAAGGTTGCGACATCTGCATTATCACAAGTGGTCACTCTCACTAGTTTTTTCTGTAATTTTGACACACAAATAGTCAATAACACTAATACCTTCATTATCTGTTTGGTGTTTCATTCTTTTATGTGACAGTAACAGTTCTATTAGTTTAGCACATACTCTCCACCTATGCATTGTATGGTGAAAATTGCTTTTTAGATTTTTTTTCTATAATCTCTCAAATTTTTTGACGAGTTTTAAAACACTTGTCTTGATTATTATTATTTTGCTATTTTTATTTCAAAAACATTCCAGCATCAATAGCCTATTTAGTTTTTAGCATAATTCAGAAAAAGTATGAGGTAAGCTACCAGGTAGAGGTAGATATCTAGACCATGATCTGTATCTATGTTTTAGATATTTATATGAATAATTAGAGATATACTTTAGTCAATTTTACAAAATTTCATACAATTTTCTTTATATATAAATACAATTAAAACTCAATCATTAATTATGTTATAAAACCTGTACAGATTCATTCAATATCAATAAATTTGAAATCACAATAGTAAAAATAGACTTTAAACTGCATTCAAATTTATGAAAAATTGAAAATACTCAAGTTTTGTTTCTTTAGCATAACTTTTTTTATGTATGCTGTTTCTTCCAGAAATGCTGGATGTCATTAAAAATTTTAAAATCATGCCATTTCTTGATTTTAAAGATTCATTCAAACTTCTTTTCTATAATATTACACAAACATATACAATTTTTAGAAGATAGGTTGTAACATTGTAATATATTTGTTTTCCTGTAAAATAGAGAAGAATGAATATTTAGCTAAACAATACCCCTGGCTTCAAAGCTTTCATTATCAGAAATGTCTTAAAAAATTGAAAATGAAACAGAAAAATTATGTAAACACATTTCAAATTTTAAGAAAACTGTAACTCTTAAAATACTATGCACATGTTCATTAAATGCAAAATTTCATTATTACCTTGGAATTGGTGAGACAGGACGTACACTCTGATACTGTGCTTCATTCTTTTTCAAAATATTCTCAAAATGCACTAAAAGAGGGATATCTGAAAGGAAAACAATTCAAATTGTAGCCATACATTATTAAATATATCAATGCCAGTGAAAAATTATTAGTAATTAAATTATTACTATGTTCTGACCTTTTCTGAATGTCACATTTCTTGTATTTAAAATTTTTACAAATAGTATTCGCATTTATCCAAGGTACGCCATACATAGCAGACGCTGGTTATACTTGCCATACACATCCCAAGATAACACTATCAATTATTTAATCACTTAGATTTTCTCAATTAAACAAGGACTTTAAAGACACATAAAATTGTTCTAATAAATTAAATACAATCAAAGTTTCAAAAAATGTAGCTTCCTTTTAAAAATAAAATATTCTGCCAGAAACAGAATTGGGCATTACTGTATGTTACTATTAATAGGATAAAATTTCACATATTTGTTAGTTGAATACCTATGAAATGCATATTTTACTTAATATATAGATAGCATTCCACATATGTTCTTACATGTATAACATTTTGTTTGCCTATTCCTAACCTACAAAACCATATACGAGGAAAATTGGGAGAGTATATCTGCTTTGAAAATGTTGAATTTTATACCAAAAAAAAAAAAAAACCATTCGCAGAAGATTGTGATTTGTAACTTTATTTTGAAGAAATAGTATTTGCATTTAAAGAAAAGAAAACTGCTGCTCAAACTTATCAAATAATTGTATAAGATTACAGCAAACAGGTACTATCAAGACACTAATGAATGTTAGTTTATAATCCATTCAAAACTGGCAATTTAGAGGTGAAAAACAAGGCTAAAAGAACAACCACCAAAAAATTTGAAACAGCAGTGCTGCAGGTATTATTGGATAAAGACTCCACTCAATCACAGTAGGTGGAAGTATTGAATGCAATTCAAAAAAGCATTATAGCATTTGCACATGATGAGAAAAATTCAAAAACTGTTTCCACACAGTTTAACTGAAAGACAATTGAAAAATCACAAAATCACCAGCGAATTTCTGTTGAAAAAGCATTGATAAAAGTTTCCTGCAACGAATGGCAACAGGCAACAGAAAATGAATTCATTGGGAAATTCTCAAACAAAGAAAATCACGAGGAATATACAGACCAACAATCAACATCCACTGCAAGATCAAATTATACCGAAGACAATGCTGTGTCTAATGGGATAAAAACTAGTGTTTATTATGAACTTCTCAAATCTGGTGAAATTGTAAATGCTGCCTGCTACTAAAAACAAATGATCACAAAATGTTTGGACTGAGCGAATGTAAAGTTTATTGGCACAAGAGCCAGTTATGGCTATGCTGCGCCACACAAGATTGAACTGTGGTCTACACATGAAGTTAAAAAAAAGATAAAAAGTGGTTGACAAGAAGGAGGGTCGAAAATAGAGAAGGATCACTAGGGTATCCCAGGAGTGTGTCACCCGTGTTTATCAAAGACAATAAACCCCATGGGAAAGAAAAAGATCACTAAGGTGCCTCAGGGTCATGATGCCCTTACTTAATTGAAGAAGGCAAATCCCTGAGGTCCCCTGATATAACCCCAGACGTTGGGTACCCATTTTAGTCACCTCTTACGACATGCATGAGCTACAGTGGGACTATTCTGTCCTTCCCAGTCACCACACAGGTCACAAGACATTTGAAACTGGCCAAAAGACATAGAAAAGTTATTTTGCTACATGATGATGCACAAACCCACACCTCAAAGTTGTCATGGAAACTTTCAAAGAACTCAATTACCATGCATTACCTCATGCAACATATTCGATGGACATTGCTTCTTCAGATTGGCAGAACAGCATTTTGCTAATTTTGAAGTGGGCAAATGGGTAGATTAACGGATTACTTCCAAAAAATGAAAGCTTTTATCATCGTGGAATTCATCTTTTATCAGAAAGATAGGGAAAAAAACTGTAGCAACGAGAACAGCTTCAAATAAATAATTTTAACCATTCACTTCAAATTAACATGCGATTCTCCTAAAAAAAATCAACATTTCACCTGGTAATAAATACTTATAACAAGCAATTTTCTGAATAAGCAATAAAAATATTTGAACAAAAGCTTTTCATAAATCTGAAACATTTATCACTAAGAAATTTATCTGTACCATTATAAATAGCAGAATTTGCTCAAGATACTAAAAAATTCCATGAAAATATTACAAAAAATGTTTTTAAAAATTATACACAAGTAAAATCTACATAATTTAATATTTTTACTCTCATTATATATTCCTCATGGATTTATAAATCTCTTCAATAATTAAAACTCTTATAAATCCTTAATGGGAATTATGATTAAATTTAAAGACTGAAAATAATTTAAAAAATTGATAAAGAAATATTGAATTGCTTAATAAAGCTTATAGTAATGATATAAGTTGCATTACACAAATGAGGATGTTTGTATATAAAATGAAAAGAATCATAACAAATAATGAAATGGCAATAAACACAAACAATCTGCATCAAATAATCACATATTTCTCCAAAAGATTGTTAATAGTTTGAATACTGATATGATGACATTCATTAGATTGTAATCAAAGGCATTGAAAGCAATTTTAAACAGTAAAATAAATTCTAAGATTAAAAACACAATTTAAAGGCTGCTTTGAGGACATTAACCCTAGAAAACTAGCGTATTTACATATGACGCTATTACTAGAAATATGTAAAATTTACGTACTTGCATGAAATTCGTTTGCCTTATAAATTTAACATAATCTACACAATTGAAAAATAAATTTACTTAATTTAGTAAGCAATACAATTATATGTCTATACCCAAAAACATGATTTTCTGGTGCTCTCCACATATAGCCTTTTCACATTTACATTAGATGCTGTTCTATACCTTCCACTAGAAGGTTACATCAAACATAATTATTGTTGACAAATGGTTATCTTGTTAAGCTGAAGTTAATATTAATATTCCAAAAAAAAAGGCATCCAGTTCATAATAATTTAATTACTTAGGGAACCGTCCATAATATTTGCATGACTGATCTTCTTTCAGCTTCAATCAGCAGTATTTCTTTCTTAACTATATCGGAAATAAACAAATTAGAGCAATCAATTAGAAAATAGAGCCTCAGCAAATGTACCTGGTTAAATATGAACAATATTTTTTGCACTAGTTTTCTGTTTAGTGTTATTAATTTTTGTATACCACTAATGGCCAAGTATTCCTTTTATTAAGTCAGCATTCAAAAATATATGACTTTGTTCATTTGTAGTCTTTCTATTTTTCTTTTGAACATAGAATTAAATTTTCTTTTTTTTTACTTTTGTCCATATCACCATTGCACTCAATTTCTTGTATAGGGGAATGAATCACTAAATCAGGATCCATCTCTATTTTATAATCAGGAATATAATCTGGATTAGCATCACTGTCATTCAACTATCTTCATCAAATTCAACATTTATTGCCACTTTCACTATCTTCAGATTACAAAATGAATTTTTGAATTTCTTCATTTGTTATATACTTGCGTTGTTTTGCCATTTCTTCAACACAGTGTAAAATAAGTATTGAAACACATTTATATACACCATTCAGAAATTTAAAAATAGACTATCGCTAGAATTACTTTAAAACGTGTTTAAAAAGTTGTGTATTACTAGCAATACGTAAAATTTACATGGGCAAATTTTCGCATATTACTAGCGACATGTAATTCACTTGGCGAGTTCTAGTTCATGAAGCAAGACAAATGAACCATACATGAAAAAATCAAACCATTTGCACGCAGCCTACAAAATGACACCTCAAAGCACTCAAAATCAAACATATCGGTGGATGGGAAAGACCAGAAAAGAAACAATAAAGAAAGACCATAATAAAATTTACATACACTAGTGCTCTAGGGTTAAGTTGAAAGATGACAAAAACATGTAAACAAATCCAGGAGGAATATATTTTGAATGTGCATTCAGAAAAAGTTCAATTTTTTTTTTAAAAAATATAAATATAGAAGACATGATATTTTCTATAATTAAAACTAAAATACAGATATAAATATACAATTTCACCATACATAAAATAAAATTATACAATGGCTTGAATTAATTATCTACAGATTTGGAATCATCAGATTTATACAATACACAACAATAAATCTACATAAAAATGGTACAGTCTCACAATTCAAGAATATCATATTACAAGTTTCATAGCTAATATACAACTCTAATTATTCCTTTCAAGATTAACATTATCTGACTCTAAAAGAAAATGTTAAATATTTTTACTTAACCTAATACAATTTTTATATATTAATTTGACTAAGTATACACATAAACAATCCATCATTCATGAATATTCATAGAAATGGCCTAGGCATTCAATTTTTACACTGGGACCTTTATTTCCAGATCATTTTAAGACACTTATAGCAAAGACAGGTGTTGAGAAATATTATACATTTAAATAGCCTTACCTGGCCAAATTTAGAACTACCAACCTGTCATTTTTTCAGAATTCATTTTTGTGCCAGGTACGTTGAATTTGAGGGGATCACTGGCAAATAACAAAGGCAAGTGTTGAGGAATATTATACATTTAAATAGCTCTACCTAGCTAAATTTTAAACCAACAAACCCTCATTTCATCTTTCTGTAAGTTAAATAGAATGGTCCTTTATTTTATTATTTTTTTAAAAAAAGTAATTTTGACCATACAAGGCCTTTATTAGTTTTATTTTCACAAAAATGTTTAGAACAAATCCATTAATCACAACACTTTCCTTGCTTAAAAAAACTTAAACATTGTTAAGCCACTAACCAGGGTTACATTAACACCCAGAACTTAAAATATTTTTAAATTCCTCAAAAAATAATGAATAATTTCAATACTCAATCATAAAATTAAAACAAAATATTTCGAACTACATTCTTCATAGCTACATAAAATATATGTATTCAAAATTACATGCCCTTTTGATAATGCTTTGAACTTCATACATTTCTAACCCAGAACAATGGATAATTTATCGATTTTTCTAATTTTCAAGCAAAAAATGCTAAAAATGTAATTTTTTTAGCAAGAAATGCTAAAAAAAAAGAATCACATTTTTATACTGGGTTCTGTCAATTAAGTGCAAAATGTTTCACAACAAATTTTTATTGAAGAACATGTTTAAATTCTAAATAAAATTTCAAATCTATCAAAACAGTTATGACAGATAAACACAAGATTGCCAATTATTTAAAACTTTTATCTATAAATAGGTGAATCTATGAATATAAATAGAAAAATTTGAGGGAGGGGGGATAAACACTGACTGAAGTCAAAAATGTCCAATACAACTATTCCTTTATTGGGACATAATGAAATAATTCAAAATATATCAAGACAAGTGTATTTCAAAAGAATCCTTATAAATGACAACATTAACAATTTCAAATTTATTTTATTCATAAAAATTCTTTTATAATAATTTCATTTGAAATTGAAGTAATTAGGATTTCAAGACAAAGGCAATAAGACATCTCTCTCTAGCCAGCAATTTCTTTTATGCCCAAAGAAATTAAAACTTATCACCAAACAGAAATATATAATTGATACAAGCATGGCATAGTTTCAATCAAAACTTCTCCATTTAAAAACACAAAAATTTTCAAAAAAGAAATTGAATGTTGTTTCAGCCCACAGAAATTACTTAAAACGTTTCTTTGTTGTATAATATATTAATATATTTTCTGAGAACAATCACAAAAAGAGATCCAAAATTAAACCAAGCTACAAGCAACTTCCAATACTTACATACAATACACATCTAAAAAAAATTATGTCTAGCTAAAACTAGGAGCAAGATGTATAGACTCGTTCAAAGCACTTAGAACCTTACCTTTTTCTAAAGAAAGAAGTGGATGGAAGTTTGGATCCAACAGAGACACTCGGTCAAGAAGAGGCAATGAATCTGGATCAACACTTTGAATGCAATTGTAACGCCCAGTGCAGAGAACACAAGGAGGCATGTCATCTTGACAGTTGCAAACACAGCTGACTGTTGAGAGTTTCGCAAGCTTAGAATTTGTCAAGTGTAATCCAGTTGTGACAAGCAGCTTGCGTTTGTGGAAATTTGTTGTTTTAAGAGCCCGTGTTCGACTACAGGATTCAGTGGTATCCATCAAAGAGAAGGAATTATTTAATTTTTGTTCCATTCGCAAAGCTTCGGAACCACCAGGAGTTGTCCCTGCATGGATGGCACTGTTCACAGAACTATGATCTAAATACCCGTTTACAGGCCTAACCAAACCTTTTGGTCTGTTCGGTTTAAGAGAAGTCTGTAAGCTTGCATCACCAGCACTTTCGGTTGATAATGCAGAACTTGCAGAGGCAGGTGGCTCCTCAAAACTGATATCTCCGTAAGAAGCGGACACTTTCTTTATATAGTTTGTAACATTTCGAAGTTGGTTTTCCAGCTCACGAATTTTCGCAACAAGCAAAGTGGAACGGCTCGCCAGCGCTGCGCGCTCCATCATAAATTTCCATAATGCTTTCTTCTGACTATAAAGACAACATGAGCAATGGGTTCAGTTTTTTATATTTAAAGGATGCATTACACAAATGTACCCACACAAAAAAAGAATGAGAAAATTTCCACTTAAATTATACACAATTAATTATCCAAATTTTTGCAATACAAAAATTAATACTAATAAAAACAAACAAGGATTTTAAAATATGTATTCCTGCACTTAATATTTTGATGAAGTAAAATCCGATTTTTTAGAACAATGTTAAAAAAATGGTTGTTACTTATAGGTTAAAATGACCTTGGTTGAAGTCGTACTAAATTGAATTATCTGGTGAATGTGTACAATGATAATACAATCATTAAGCAGATAAAATTTTTGTTCAGTTTAAATTTAAAACTGTTTCCCCTCCCCATATCATTTCTCTCATTCTTACTATTTACGATATTGCATGAACTAATCATTTCATCTAAATTTTTAAAACTCCTTTAATATTAAAGCTTTTATTTTAATTATATGTTATTCTTTGATACAGCAATTATTACATTTTTCGATGTAAGATTTATTTTAAACCACTTAAACTCAAGTGTCAACCTAGCTTTTTGTCTGCCTACATGCGTCACAAACATCACTTGGACCAAACACCCATTCCTCCAAGATTTCTATTTACCAATATATTTGATGTAAATATTAATACTGAATAAAATACTTAGTAATGTTATCTTTCAAAATGTAAACACATAAATTGATCTAAGTGGCTAATGGATTTACTAAATCAATTTTACGCAATTGAATGAAGGAAGAAGAATAACTATAAAATAGTCATTAAGTTTCCTAGCATTATTAAGTTATTTAATTTATAATTCTTTTAGAATGCATTTCATGTAATAAACTAAAATTACCAACTTAGTTAGGAAAATTAAATATCCGTTACTGGTTTGTTAATTGCATCCATAATGCCATTTTCATTTCCCAAATGGAAATGAAAGTTTTTAATCTTCATTCCTCCCTCCCCAACACTGTATTATATATAATATATACATTGTAATTACATATGAAATGCCAATTATTAAAAAGCAAGTTGAATCAATACTCTTATAATATATTCAATGAATTTTGCCACAGCCGTTTTAATTGCAGTCAAGGCTTTCAATTTTTACGCAACATTGCAAACAAACAAGTACTGAATACTCTTAAATTTTACTAATAAACAATATCCAATGCATTCTAGAAAAGACTGATATTAATCTTTGCACTATGAAAAGATACAAGCCATTTATTTTAAGTAAAGTTACAGAAACAAAACAATGGAAAACTATTGTCATTTTTAAAAATGAAAGTATTAATCAAATTATATACAACAAGAATATCAAGTCCAAAATAATTACCATTAACAAACTATGTACTAATATTAATATAAAAAGTAAAGTTAGTGAAATCCATGGTACTGAAAATGAAATGTTTCTAATTTGAATTGAAAATCCAAGAGCAAAAAACACTGAAAAAAAATTTGTCAGTCCACAAAGGAATAAATTATTACGAAACAAGAATTTAGTGCAAGAAAACAAAATTTAAAATATTTTAACACAGTTTCGTTACCTTAAAAAAAAATAAGAAAAAGAAATCAGAAATCTACAAGAGCCAGACTAGTTTGTGAAAAACGGTAATATATGAAAATCATGGCATTTTAAAAACTTTAGTTTCAAACTTTGAAAATGACAACACAACAGCTAAGAAATTTTTTTAAAACTGAATTAAAGTATCTTAGTATGAGTAACAATCATGAAACTTATTCAATTAGTTATTTGACTTAAATCTTTTTACTCAAAAATTCAACTTCTTCTAAAATAAATTCTACAAAAGAATTTATGAATTGAAATCTAACTGCAATAACAAAAGTTCACACTCTATATATGTAACTGAATTGTACAGTTTACCTAATAAATAATAGAGATAAAATTCATAGGAAATTTATAACAATCTCAGAAAGCATACTTACAAATTAAAATTTTCATGAAACATTCTCATACTAGGGTCATCCAGAATTTTATTAGCAATACTCCAGAATTTTATTAGCAAAAAAACTCCACCAACGAAAAAAAATTAAATTTCAACATCGTTAAATATTTGAATTTTAGACTTTGAAATTTTTTTTACAATTGTCTCCTGAATAAGAAATAATTCAACTACTTAATATTTGTCCATCAATTATCTAATTTAATATTTTTTAAAACTGAAAATTATTAAATGACAAGCAATAAAAATACTACAAAAAAACTTCAACCAATAACATGAATGCTTAAAATCTGGAAATGAAAATAAGAAAAAATATCTTTATTATGAAAAATAATCTTCATGAATTTCAAAAATTCAATTTTGTTATGTCTTTAAATTTATTAGAATCCAACAGAATGGCTTAAGAAATTCTCAAATATATGCACAAATTACAGATAGAATCTAATCTGCACTTGACTTCATAATTTTCATAAAAGATTTTATATATATTATATGTTACTATTATTACCACCAGCCCCACATTTTCCAAACTAAAAAGGTTTTCCTATAAATATTCTGTTTTATTCTGAGTTATATAAACTGCTATAAAATAATATTTATAAATTATATGCTATTAATATTAAATGTTTATTGCATAAGTTTTCATGCATCACACAATAGAAAATATTTCAAATTTTATTCTAAAACTATTTCATTCCTACAATACTCTGCATTTTTTAAAACTAAATACAAAATTCAAATTTTCTTTATCTTTTAAAATTTAAAAACAAAACATTTTTATTGATAAAATTCTTACTCTCTATATTTGTCAAATTATCTGTACATTCTAATCACACTCTGGGTGAATTAGAAGAAAATGTTAATTCCTCAAAGATAGAAAATAGTCACACATTCAAATACAGCCAATAAGATTTACATTTAATTAGTGTGACATATATGAGGTAACAATAATAATTGCAACCTCAATCCTCATTTCTGAGAAAGTTCATTCAAGAGACTAAGCTTTGTTGGTGGCAAATAGTAATTAACAAATATTTCAAACCTTGAAGATTGACCAAAATTTAAATAAATTTCTTCCAATTGTAGCATATTAAAAAAAGATGAACATAATTACAAATTTAAAAATATACAAAGCTCATTCAGAACTAATTACCAGACCTTATTCCTGATGTTTTAAAACATCAGTATTGAGGATAACAAAGAATTTTTTTTACAGTTCTTTCATTGAAAAATAAGATTGTTATAGAAAGTCATAGAATTGTTCATATTATTTATATGCAATGCTGTCTCTCAATCGATAATTTATATCCATTTATTAATATTTACAATTTAGAGACATACAACAAGCACAAAATTATCTGGTACTTTTAAGCACAATTCTATTAGCAAGGAATTAAAAAAAAAGCAAACCATAAAAGGCTTCCAACCACACCAAATATGCTTTACGATTTGATCAGATGATTCATTTTTATGAAGAATCTTTTCCAAATAAACTGACTAGTGTAATGGACTAAATAATTTAGACACAAGATTAAATAGGTAAAACTGCTGTTTAGCCCACATTAGCAATTTCTAAACTGCAACAATTTGAGGAATAAAAAAATTCATTCACTTTTTTAAGTAATAAAAACGATGCAGCATCTGTTATTGCTTTTATCTCCACTTTCAGGCAAATGAAACTATTTTTGTATTTTAACTACATATTTCAATACAATTCATCTATCTGTTGGTTAAACCACATAAAAAAGAATTTAAAAAAATGTTCTCTAGTCAAGACACAAGAATGAAAATCACGACAAGATTTTAGAATAAGTATAAATTTTAATAATTACACTAGCTTGATGTTTTTCACACAATTGTTATCAAAGATTTCTTAAAATTTCATCTAGAGCTTTTAAAAATAATGAAATTTATTATCAAAATAAAAAATTACATTTAGTATAATTTATTAAGAGAACTTTTCAGAAACTTAAAAAAGAACTTCACCATTTATAATAAAACATAACTTGCCTTAAAATGACATATTAGACTTCCACAGAGAGCTAAATGAAAGAATACGAAAAAAGTTAACTAACCTGATTTGCTGGTGAATGCAAGAAATATTTTAAGAATTTAATTATTGTCTTTACGAATTTAAAATACATCTAATACCATAAATATTCCAAGTCATTTACACATTTCTAGGCTTTCCAAACATATTAAACAAATCTTAGCTTACTCAAATTTCCTTTCTTCTAATGTTATTCATATGAGAAAACACGTAAAAAATAGATGAAAAAAATGCACATCTCGAATTGAGTCGCCACACATTTTCTTAACCGACAAAAGTATAAAACCTACTCCAGACAGTCTAGTGTTAAAAAGGAAAAAAATTATGGTTTAATGGTTGGTTTTAATAACACTACACTGGAAGCAACGCGAGGACTACTGGCAATGGATCTCATAGTTTCTAACCTTGGTCATGCGACAAGGATGATACCGAAACTCTTTCACCCCTCACCTAACTTCCAAAACACACCAACAAAAACCTCTTATGAAATTTGAACATGGATTGTAAGCACTGAATTAATAATAAAGTAAACCGTACAGAATTGCCCTGTATAACAGAACAGTGAGAGTTGCCATATCTGACAATTTATTTCGAGTAAAAATTTTCCCCATTAAGGAAACAGCATTCCAACCAACTAATAAATTAAGGAAGCTACCATCAAATTATTTAAAGGAATTTATACAGGTAAACTTCATTCTCAAAATCACTTAATAAAACTGAATATTGAGAGATATTAGGAAGTTTATATGTTACACAATTAAAGAAAAAATGTTTTTTTGGTTACCATTCCTGATTATTGAGCAGGGACCTTGATTCAGAAAAACAACACAGATGTCAGTACTATTTTTTTAGATAAAAGGACAGCACACAAGACGGGAATTGTTAAAAGCCGGCTATGAACAATTTACTCTCTATCAGATATAATTTTATAACTCCTAACACTATAAGTCACACATAAAACAGAGTACTTGAGGAGAGAGAGGAGATGCTTAATGGCACAATAAACTAAAGTGAGATACTGCATAACAGAATCTTAAAAATGACACCAAATGTGGGATTTTCACACTTAAAGCACTTTAACAGGAAACAAGACAGAGTATATCAGAATGACAATTTCCAAAGCATTGTATTCGCACAAAAAAAGGGGGGGGATTTGTCCGTTATATAACACCGCCCAATGATTAATCGCCCAGCGACCACTTGGCGTAATCGTAATTTGACGAGTGCTGTTGTAACAGACAAGCACCAAAAAAAAAAAAAAAAAAAAAAAAAAAAAAAGAATTTCATAAAAAAAACATTGAACACCATTAAAAAACAATGAGGGGGAGGGAAATCACTTACCCTTAACTGTGACAATGTTGGAGCTCTTTTGGATATGTAACAATAAAACCGACACTGCATGTGGGCAGCCTGGCTTCATAATGAATACTTGACTATTGATGTTTATCAAAAAATCTCGTTATACTTATTTTTTTCAAAACAGGAATAATTCCTTTAATGCTATTTTTCAAAAAATTCTTCCTCCTTTCAACAAAACGATTCAGTAGTTGAAAAAATGTCAGTTTTTCTGTAACAACAATCATTTTTTCAAATTTCTGATGCAGAGTGGAGAGCCAGTAATCGTTATAATAAAGTTACCATTTTGACGATTTATCGTCAACCAAAACTTTCAACATTAAGAAGGACACTAAAATATGATCCATCCCTTATATATGAAAATTGAAATGTTTTCCACAATTTTGAAAGGCATTTGCAATTTTATATCCACAAATATTTATTTTTAAAAAAAATTATATGTAGGCCTTATAAATAACCAAACTTATAAATATTTTTAAACTCGGTATGTTTTGATACTTCACATTTTGAACTCATTCGGTGACAATGGTCAAACTGTGCCAACAAAATCTACCATATAGGTGAAAAGTTAACTGGTATCAATTGCAAGCACTTATAACATTGTTTTATGCAATCAAAGCTAAAAACTTTCACCAAGTTATTCAAAATTTATACTTCATTCCAAAAACTATACAATAGTATACCATTTTGTCACTACCAAATCCAGAATAATCCCAATCTTCATCTTTTTATTTTAAGTTACTTAGGATGGAAGTTTACTTTTTCCACTTACTAAAAACATCAAGGCATTGTAAATTGAAATTACACCTAAGTTTGCACAATAGCCTCTTAATAACATTTTCACATAAAGAACATTTTGAACATCCTTTAGGCATGTGACAAAATATAGAACATAAAAATAAAAACTGACCAATCCAAACAAAAATGAATATCATTAACTATATATATTTAATGTAATCATATTTCAATTATTTAATGCTTTTATGCATAATTTTTATACTTAGTTCAAACTGTTAAATGACCTTAAAGACAGTGTATTAAAAAAGATCCAGGAGAGAGACCGCATAACTTAAAGAATATACTAACATTTCATTTTAAGATTTTACATCAGTCTCCTCATAATTCAATACAACATTTGCAAGGAGTGTCCACAGGCCAGTAAAATTCTTTTGGCATACCTCTAATCCAATACTAATGAATTCCAATGTCATCATTACTTCAACTTCCTCTATCTACTTGTATTCCTTTATCTTTAGTTTCAATATGGAAAATAAAAACAGCCCAGAGGCAGAACAGAACTTGTGAGTATAGGGGTTGTTGAACATAACCAAAACATGCTGCACCAGGATGGATGAGAAATAGTGTATTATAGTGCAAAAGGCACCTTATTTTCACTGTTCAATATATCAAGGCTCTCATGGGGCGTTTGTTTCAAATGCGGATCCAACACATATTTGTAAAATCCATCAGTAATGATGGAACCTTAATGACAAAATTTTGTTGCAAAAATTCAACAATTTCATAATTTTGGCTCAAGTGTGGATTGATTTGCTTTCTTCTTTGGTTGATTTGCTTTCAAACCTCAAAAACAACTCAAATACTCGAAAGCTACTCATAGCACTATCACCATATGCAGATATAATCCTATTATGCATTTCAGTGGCCAATTTTCCCAATTTAAAACAAAATTGGATGCTTAATTCACAATTTTTTTTAAAAAAAATGATACACATACACTTTACAAAAAAGAAACATGATTGGAAAGAGGTTTAGCACACATCTTTGATAATAGAAATATTTGTTCCATGGGTAATAATGCATGCTTAGAATTTGGAGGGTTTCCCCCATGAGACCAATCAAGAAGGTGGGAAAAGGTACACCTGCATCCGGAATAGGTCTGAACATTTTATGATTGAGTAAATGATGTGGGTGTTTTAATCCGATTAGCATTTTTAAGAAAGATTTGTTTAATGTGTTTGATAACAACATAAAGAAACAGGAATATTCATGAAAAAATGATCAAGTTCTTAAACCTTTTTTTTTTTATATTCTTTCATTTAAACACTCTGTAGAATTCTAATATACCAAATTAAGCAAACCATTGCATTGTCATAAAAAATTAAGTATTTTATAGGTTTCTGAGAAGTTTCATTTAATAAATTACTATATGCAATTGTAATTCTGAATTTCATTCAACTTATTTTGAAAAGCTCTAGATGAAATTTTAAAAGATTTTGCACAATACAATCAAAACATTAAAATTCTAACTTACTCTAAAATCCTATCATGCTTTTCATTTTTAGAGGATTATAGAACATTTTTAAAATTCATCTTAATGTGTTTTAATCGACAGATGGGTTAATTTTATGGAAATATATAGTTGTAATAACATAATATAGTTTCATTTGCCAGAAAGCAATATAAAAGCAAAAACAGGTCTTACATTTATTTACATTATATGGGTAAGGACATTAATCTAAATTCATGAAAATGATGATTATTAAGTTTTTAAAACATTTATCAAATCCACAGGAAAAATAGGTTAGCAATGGCGGGCGGGGGGGGGGGGGGGGGGGGGGGGGGGGGGGGGGTTGTAAAATCACAAAATTGGCAATTCTTAAAATAATGTCAAGACCGTGAGCCAACAATATTTTCATTCAAAAATGCTAATAAGTTGTTGTTTCATCCTCCCAACGGTTCTTTAAAGATAGCACAATTTGTACTTTATTTACAAGCAGGTGTCCCAGATGGCTTTTGAACCCATTCTACATTTTAAAAATCTATTCTAGTCTAAGACTACTCATGACATTAATAGTTACCAACAGTTCTATATTTAACTACTGCATTAAATTAAAAGCATTAGAAACTTAATTTTTAAATTTGATACAACAATCCTAATGGGGGGGGGACATCGGAACAGCTTTAGTTTCACCCACCTACCATACTTGATGCTATTTTTTAGTGCCAAGTATCTTTTTATAAAAGGGTAACCATCAAAATTTTCAATGAAATTCCAAGCTCTAAAAATATATATTACAAATTTATAGATATTTTTAAGGGTACTAGGACATGAGGGTGAAAATAAAATACCTAGTTAAAGAATCTTTCTTTTTGTGACATTTATGTTTTAAAAATTACTTATACAATTTAGGAATTTTTATTTTTGTGTATACTAATGATATTTCAAACCATTTTATTGAACTATTAAAAAAATTTTATTCAAAAAGTTCTTCTTTCCCTTAAGTTGAATATGGACATGATTTTTCAGATATATTTTCATATAGATGTTATTTTCAAAAATATTTGTATATATATAAAATATTTTACTCATCATATAGAAAACACTTCACAAGATATAGTAAACCTGAACTTTCAATGATAGTATTGTATATTTTCTTAGAAACAATCGTAGAACTTTGAAATTTTGGAAATTTATATTCCTTTCTCAATAAAAAAAATTATTTCTTAAAACTTAGGTATTGCTTAGAGTGCCATCCAATGGGATATGATATGGATTGATACAAATTATCATTTATCGCCAATCTTGGAAGTATTCTTTGGCAAAAAATTTGGGTGGATGATACTAGACTAGCTAAAAGATCTCAAAACAGGAAAAATTTCCTTTATTTAAAAATTAAAATGTTTTGTAATCGATGATAAAGACAAAATTGTTTTCCGAAAATGTTGACCTAAAATCTGAATAACGACAGAAAAAACGAGTTTTTTTAACATGAATTCATAAAATTACTTAACATTTATTAAATTTATATAAAATTAATATGTGTAAATATTTTTAGTTCATTTAAGCATTGGATTTGACAAATGTATGGTGTAAAACTTGAATATTTAAATAATTAGTATTAATAAAATACTTTTTATTAATTATAATAAAACTTTTATATTGTCATCCGAAACAATCGAGTATAGCAATTGAGTGCTTTAAAATATGAGGAAAAAGTTCTTAAAATTATGACCATACTAAGTTACAATGCAAGTTAAATAAAACCCATTAAAAAACAACCCTTCTCTCCTAAATCCAATTAAGATTTTTCCTATTATTAAATTTAATAGTTAAATTAGTACCAATAAATTTCCCAACATAAAAATTAATATTCATTACAGAGGTATATAAAAAAAATTAAAATTTATGAATGAAAATCAATATATTTTTTTTTAGAAGAAAAAGTAAACCTGTAAAAGTAATGCAAGAAATAATCAGTTAACTGTTTTGATCAACATTAATATTACTAGAAAATACACAACATAACTATGTAGAACCTATCATCATAACGATCCCCAAGATAATACTTTGTAATAGTTCAAAATTTCATTTAATACAGATTGGACAGCTAAACTTTTATCAATTTAACATTCACTGGCTAATTATTTCACAAATTGGTGTTCAATGAAATCGGAACTTTTTTTACAACCTTAGTCATCAAAATACAAAGGTCCTAAAAAATTGGTAAAAATATACAGTAGAGAAGTATATGTTAAAGGGATATTGAGAAATTAGAATCAAGTTTCAAATGTTACAAGTGAAGGATGACATTAAGATATAACTGTATGTCCTCCTATAGCTGTTCAAAAAGCCATATCAAGACTAAAAACCAATTTAAAAAGGTATCAATCAGAAATTCAGTTTCAATTTTAATTTGTCCTTTAACAAACATTTTTGAACCAACTGTTTTTTTTAAAATCAAAATTTGAAATGTATACAAAAACAGGATCGAATTTAACTTTTGATACTAATTTTTTTCACACGTACACACAAGGAAGAATGATTGACTTTACAGCAGCCATTTATGTGTATATTTCAATGCACACCTAACACAGTAGAAATTATTATCGGACAATTGCCACACCCCGAAAATATGGATATTTAAATAAAGTATCGCACAAAACTCATTCCATTTTACAACAAAATACAGAATAAAAATTCGGAAAAAATAGAGGACAGCAAAAAGGCCATTACATTTAAAACATATATTTAAAAAATAAACATTCAAAAACTACCATTTTTCTTATAGACATTCAAATTTTTCCAGAACTTCATTGATTAAAATATTTTTCAAAATAAATTTTAATGCATTGTTTCTATGATACAGGAAGGTTTGAAATCTACTACCACAGAAAACATTTTGCAAAGCTTGCCATTTAAGATCAAGGGATAACAAAGGAGATTCAAAAGGAACCAAATATTACAACTAGTATAATTATACTACATTACTACTTAAAAAAATATTATTCATAAGTCTACACTAAGTTTCAAAATTTAGAAAATACTTAAACACACTCAAGATTAATTGCTTTAATAATACTTAACCACCAACATAAAATCATGAAAGTCCAACACATAGGTGAAAACATAATGATTAATCAAAATTAAAATACTGATTATTTAGATACTTAACAAAGCCTTTTATGCTTATTGTATTAAAGTATGGTAAAATATAACTTTAATATGTATATCAAATGATAACAAGAGAAAAACAAAAGCTACTGAACTAATATATGTAAATAATATCAAATACTTATAATATGTGCGTATTTTACATAAGCAATTCTTTTAAGATATATCTAATATTTTGATTATCATTTATATACTACATCACTAAGAGAAAAAGCTTAGTTCTTTCCACAGTGGTCAGTTAAACTATATCAAAAGGCTTTAAAGCTATGAAAATTCTGCTCTAAGATAATAGTCAGTTTTAATAAGAATTATATTCAGATAAATATATAAAAATTAGTCTCACTTTCTACAAACCTCTTATTTTTTTTTTTTTATTCATTAATCACTATAATTTTTTTAAATTGCTAAATATTCTTTACATTTGATATTTCTAAATTCAAATAATGTGGAATTGAAACATTCATTAGGAATAATAAAACTACTTCATAAAATATTCAAGTGGAAAAACTTACGCAGGAGTCTCAATGGGTTCATCCATTTCAGTATCACTGTTCCCATCATCAGAACTCTCGGTTAAATCTGGATCAGCAGAACGTAACAGTTTTTTCACACCATTCAGCAGAACTTTACTTGTGTTTTTCACATCTGCACAATCTTCAGGTGCAAAAGTTAATGATGACAATTTGTTTCGCAACAGCTCCGAGTCTGGTACTGCAACATTTTGATGAGGCAACAAACTTCCAGTAGAACTACTGGATTCCAATTTACGCACCAAACTCACTAAAGCAGCAGTTGATAAGTTTTTTACATTTTCATTTTGCAATAATTCTGCTTTTTTATCCACCAAGTCACGAGGTTTTGAACCACCATATTTTGCTTGTCTCTGGCATGGTAGGCTAAGCTTTCTTTGGATATGTTGTACAAAAGTTCGTATTTCATTATAAATATGTTGGATTGTATACTTTCTCAGCAAAGCTTCAGTTTCGTTGAGGGCAACAGTAATTTTTCTTTCATGTTCTTTAGCAAGTTCTTGAAAATTAGACAAGTCCTTCTCAGGAAGCGGACAGCATGCTTTGCGCATAATGTGCATTTCGTCATCAGAGCCTGCAGAGTCCGAATTGTTCAGCGACAAGCACAAAGCATCAGAAAATGCTGGTGCAACAAGTTCTTTGTGAACTCCAGATGCAGATGCTAGAAAAGAATCAGGAAATGTAATAAACACTTTTTCATTCCCTTCGTCAACTGAAGAAGGAATGGGAGAAGCATCGGCACTTAATGTTGAACTTGTGATAGAGCCAGTTTCGGCGTCACTTCCATTTAAAGAATGATGTGATGCTGGACTACTGGGCGAGGCAACAGAAAATGGCGATGCTTCAACATCCAAAGTTGCAGTTACGTCAGCAATGTCATCTTGTGTAGAGACATCACATAAGGGAGAAGATAATGGTGAAACATAATTCAAATGATCCACTGAATCTTGGAGCTTGGATTCTTTGAAATCCGAAACAGCAACTTGGTTCAAATGATGTATTGCAGTAGAATCATCTTGAATTACAGTCATATTATTATATACATCTCTTACAGAAATATCGCAAGATTCGGGGGGCAATTCATTAGAAGACTCCTGAACAGGAGATCTGACTGTATCTGCAACAAGACTTTCTGGTGCTTGTACTGAACAATTAGAGTCTGTTAGTGTTACATGCAAATTAGAATCATTTAAAGTAACAGCACAATCATTGGGAGACATAGACGATAATGGAATAATGGTGTTGTCTGATACCAAAATATCAGAACTTTGTTTATCTACAGGAGGCAAAGTGGTATTATCTACAGAAGGTATGTCACACTTTAAATCACCACTAGAAGATACTACCTCAGTACTCTGCCCTTGTACTGGTTGTACTATCCTCACAATCCTATATGGAGCTTTCAGCTCCGAGTTTGTGGAGTCTGGAAGATCTGGCGAGCTTTCACCAGACTCGTGCATCAAGTTAGAAGGATTTCCTTTATCCCTGTGAGACAAATGTGCAATCCTGTTCATCCGTTTCATACTGTGCAACCCTAAAGACGTATTGGTTCTGGCTAAACCCATATTTCTTAATGAACTATTGTTCTTGTTCATTGTATATTTTAACCTCACCTTATCCGCCACAGCAACAGTAACGTTCGTACCATGCCATGATTTACTTTTAGAGTCAGCATTTATCCTTACCTTACTATTAAGTAAGGACTTACGGAGGTCAAATTGAGAATACCGATTTTTATCCGATAGTTCCGAATTGTTTCTCATATATGCGCGCAACCATGTTTTCTGCATAAGGTGCTTACGTTTATTGAATAAACAGGTGAATTTGCTGGGAAATTTAGCAAGGGTGAAGTCGTTGATATTGTCTTTCCTGTTTTCGGGGTCGGCCGGGAACGGGAGCGCAACAGGAAGACAATCTGCTCGCCTATCCGCCTTCGTAAGGGCGGGGGCCATAACGGCTAAGCAACATACCCTAAGCGAAGCCGGTGACAACATGCAAATAATGATCCCATTGAACACCGGTTAACTAACAGCATTTACTTGCACCTTCGCTTTCTTCCATTATACATTAGCAACTCACTTGAGAAGCAAAATATGATCAAAAATTAATGAATGTATGATTTTTCTAACCTTATTTAGTTCTTAATGCTGCATTTGTTATTACGCCAACGCCTTGGTATGGCGCGCTTCCATAATGAAGCCACGTGATCTTATCCGCTGTTTAATCCTCAAAACAACACACAAAACACAAAATGTGGCTAGCAATTCACAGCTTTATCCATAGCGTTTCACACCAAGGAAGCACAAACACTTAAACATATTGCAAATTCTCGTTAACACTAACACACAAAGGATATAGCAGTGCAGGTAGAAAAAAAGTTACCACGTGATGTTGACGCACTCTTGTACTGGTCTCCAAATGTGGCTGCGTATAAAGCTTGGATTGAAACACAAAAGAATCCACAAGATGAAATACAGTTAATCCACATAGAGAACACAAAATATGATGGAAAATTTGAAGTTACACGTAGTCAGAAGCTGCATGAGGTACGTTTACAATCGAAAGTAGGGATATTCCACTAACTCCAAGCAAATGGCGGCCATCATAGCCTCACACACAAAAAAATAGCGACCAACTCCGCGCTTCTTGTCGTTCTAGCGCGAGTGACGTCACAGCCTCTCGATTCTGATTGGCGGCTTCGAAGCTGTTCCATCTGCTTGCAAAGTACAATGACAACAAATAAAAAAAATAAGGAATAAAAATGGGAGTTCAGAAAAGTAATTTAAACCTGGGCGCGCGTTTATTTATTCGGAAAGAATTTATTCAGATACCATAGCCAATTAATTAGTTAGTTTTGGAACGAAAAATATTATCAGGAAAGCCAAACGATTTAATTTAGTAAAATGATTTGTTCATTTTTTTTTTATTTCACTTAATTTTCATAAATAATTTTTTATAAATTTTCTATGAAATAATTTTTTTCCGAAATTTAAATAGTAGTTTTTATTAATAATTATTGACGCTTCATATTTCGTAAGGCTTTATTTTTCTTAGATTGAAAAAGAACTTGGAAGTGGTTTTTACAGCTGACATTTTAAAGAATTTCAAAGATTTTTTTTTTTTTTTTTTTTTTTAAAAAAAAAAAGATTTTAAAAAAAAAAATTTGAGATTTTTTTTTAAATTTAAATTGCATTTCACCTGTGTCAAAATATGAGCAGGATGCTAAGAATATATCTGTTGACTATACACATTTATCTTTTACAAAACATATCAGTTAATATATTTAAACATTTTTATGTTAACAGTTGAACGAGAATATAACATATTTAAACTTTTTTTTTTCAACAGTTGAATGGAACAAATGAGCCTAAGGAATTACTTGTATTTTTATTTATCAAAGAAAGAACAAAATCTCATCTATCCCCTTTCCTGTCGAATTTTTCTTTCTGTTTTCTTCCCCATTGCAAAAAATATGAACTGATATCAGTAGATAACGCACATGACTTTTCATAAATAAGATGGAAATTTGATGAAAATACAACTACAGCATATTTATTTCTAACGAATAAAACTTAACTTTTACTTTCGTTTTCGAAGCGAAACCTATATTTATATATATATATATATATATATATATATATATATATATATATACATACATATATTTCTAAGAATTATTTAGCACGACTTAAAGAAAAATTAGTGCTGCTTTCTCTCTATTATAATAGATTTTAATCTAATCGTGTTGAAGCCTAAAATATTTTTTCTTAGAATAAGAATTTAATTTCGCCTTCTCAAAGTTTTAATTTTATCGAAAAGATGTGTATTTCGTCTAATTAAAAACCGAAATGAAATTGTTATGTTCTTTGATAACATATCGTGATTTCAATATATATATATATATATATATATATATATATATATATATATATTATATTATATTATATTCAATATAGCCGTGAAAATTAAAGATTCGTTATAAAAATTGTTTAAGAACAGAGTGGAAAGTTAGGATGAACTTTAAAATTTTTTAGGTTTTAAAATCTTCAGATTTTAATTAGATTTTTGGTCTGAATCCAATGAGTTGCAGATGATTGATGAAACACCAAATAATAAGATTAATATACAAATATCATTGAACCCGAATTACACAGTGAAAGCAATTTTTTAAAAAATATTATTTGTAAAAATGATTTTTGTTTTCATTGACCTTTAATACAGATAATGAACTCATCCTGATTTAAGAAATTAAATCTGTTATGCTATATAATTGCAAAAACATTATGTAATCTCCCCGTTCTAATATAACATGCAAGAAACTCCAATTTACTTGTTTGATTAATTTTATTATAATTGTATTAGGAGCAACAAGATGGCTATTGGCGACGGACCAAAGAATTTTGTACCTCGGTCAAGTGACGAGGACGATATTTGAGCTATCCCCTCCCAATCCTAACTTCCACACCACGCCAACGGGAGAGCATTGAGCATCGACAGATTTAACATGCATCAGCCCCGACTACATGGCGGGTCTTTAGTGGCCTCAAGGTTCGAACCCACAATTGGACGAAAACCTCCAGCCGAGAATCCGTGACCATGTTCACTAGGCTACCGCAGCTACACTTGTTTTTTACTTCAGATAACAATAGAAATCGGATATTTTGATTCGTATGTGACGTGTATTTTCATAATAGAGTTCCATTTAGAATATAGTGTTAGTATTTTATCGTGGACAGTTCAACAAAAGCGGATATTTTAGCAACAAAGTATTTTTTTTTAACAAAGACGATTTTTAACTTTCTATTTTTACTTAGTATTATCATTTTTAAAAATCATACATATTGTTTCTATTTAGTATCAATGTAATTCAAGTTGTTTCTATTTATGTATTGATGTGTATGAGATTGCCAGAGCCTATTTGATGTGCATCAATACTAAATAGAACAATATGTAAGATTACATCATTCATGTATTTATTGAAGAATAATTTAGGTGTGGTATTCATTCTTATAAGGTTCTTTTTTATTATTATTATTTGATTTGTTTTGCCTTTCTAGACTTAAAGTAAGTGACTGAAATTCGAAACGACTTTTTAAAGGAACGATGAAATAGCCTTTTATTTTTCATTAAAAGGCTTGAAATGAAATATGAAACATAAATACGCCGTTTAAAACCATGTCTTTTTTACAACTAGAAAAAAAAGTATTACTTTTAACCAAAAAGAAATCAAAAACAAAAAATTTCTAATTAAAAAAAAAATCTGTCAATGGATATACTAGAAAAACATTTTTGCGAATGAATTAAAAGTTTATCATCTACGATATACACAAAACTCAAAGATGAATAACCTATGGTAAACTACGATACATATTTTATGCTCTTCGTACTATATTAAACTATATTTCGTACTATATTAAACTCCGATACATATTTTATACTCTTATTTGTAGAATCTTATTTAAAAGAATGAATAATTTTCTCATTGCTTATTATTTTCAAAAGCTTATTGAATGGTTATAGCTTCTTTATTGCTAACATTTTTCTTTCGTGTTTGTGTTTGTGTGTTCGAAAATGACTTATTAATGAAGAAATGGATACATGCAATGAATTTTCTAGTGATTGAAATTATCATTTTTTTATGATTATCAACTTATTATTATCAATGGAATCATTTTAATAATTCAAAAACCAACTGTCTTTTTTATTTCTCAGTAACTTGTTACACGCCTTTTTAATATTCGAACTGATTTATCTATACAAATCAATTTTTGGATTAATGAATAGTTACTTTGATTCTTTATTTTATTGAATTTCATTACGGGATCGATTTTTAATTTAAAATGTTCCTTCGCATTCTTAAATCAGTTGAAAGTACATTTCTCATAATTGTGAGAAAAAAAAATCTGACGTTATTTTACTCCACTGAAAAATATATGTTAATGTTCCTGATGATCCCTTCTAGATTTATTGTTTGAGGTTTTTCAAAATATGTATTTCCTATAAATTTTCTTCAACTCTTTTGTAGATTTTAGAAAAAGGTTCACACAGATCCATTGAAAATTTCAATGTTTCCCCCTCAAGATTCAGATAAGAGCTCTCTGTAAAAACCGTACTTTTTTTTTAAACCTACAGTAATAAGCTTTTTAACAAGGGTTCTCCTAAGGATACTTAAAACCGATATGTTAAATTTTATTGAAATATAAGCATTACGACTTCAGTAATGAAATTTTTCGAATCAACAATTTACTGAAAACATCTTTTTTTGGGAAAAAAGACTCGTAAGATACCTAATTTTCTCCTTAGGTGCTTTAATTATTTTTTTAACAGTAAGAGAAAGCGATTAGTTTTTCAGGTTAAAATTACAATTACATCAATAAAACTGTATGAAATGTACCTATCAGAATAGATATTTAAATCATGAGATACTGATAGTAACTTATGAAAAACCGGATCAATATATATTATTTACAAAACTGAACGTAGAAGACGGAAATCTCTCTTAGAAGCTTCTAGTTTTCGAAATTTCGCTATCGTATGTGTTATTTGAAAGAAAAAAAATTAAAAAGTAAAGGAAAATACAACTTTGGGTGAATCAGAAAGGTGAAAAATGTTGATATTTTAAGCATTCAATTTGAAGAAAAAAATAGAGAACAAAATCTAATTTTCTTCCAGAAATTATGTATTAAATATATTACGCGCTTGGCAACTTCATAGAAGTGTTTAACTGCCACGCATCAAACGATTCTTGTCAATAATAGTATTTATTGACAAGATACTATTATTTTAATTAATAAGTATTTATAGAACGAAAAATAAATTTCGAAAGAATAAGAATTTTTCTTTCGTCTATTTCAAACTGAAGTTTTTTCTTGTCAATTTTTTCTCTTTCTTTCAGTCTTTTCTCGGAACGATTTTATTCTTGCAGACGGTTTTGTTTTCGCGAGTTCATAAGATGGAAATATTCTCTCATTTCTCTCTCTCTCTCCCCAAAAACTTTTAAAAAAATTTCCTTTACAAACAAGTGGTTTTGTTAAAAACAAACCAAAATTATTTGTAAAAAGTTGTTTTCATTCTTCTCATCAATAACATTACTTATTCAGAGGGAAAAGAAAAAAAAAACAGAGGCATATTTCAGAAGTACTTTGTTAATTGACGGAAAAAGCGACTCGAAACAATATCATACTGTTTTTTTGCATTTATAAATTATAAAGTCAACAAACATTTCTGTCAAATTAAATTTAAAAAGAATTTAGTTAATATAAATATGCAAAATATATCCGCTTCAAAACTGAAATATTATAATAATGATTACTCTTGAAAAATAATCAGAAACTCACTTTAAAAGGTCAAAAAGATCATTTATGTATGAAATATATCAATGCAGAAAAATAAGAGGGGGAGGGGATATTAAGTTTGCAAAATCGATTATATTTGTGTGATTACTGTCCTAAAAATACAAATTTTTCCTATCTAGAATTATCAGGATAATTTTTCACATGCACCATGCACATTTTTATAAAAATTTTCTAAGTTCTCCTTCACTTCTGGAAACGAAATTGCGAAGGGCATGAATCTTGGTTAAAATTAAAAATAAATTATTAATGACAAAAAGGAAAGAGAAATGCTCAAAATTGATCAGTTTTATGATCTCCTAAAACGCAAAACATTACAGTCATATTAAGACATTAAATTTATTGAATATGGGGATAAGAAATTGTAGAAGGTCCCTACAATTAATTTTTATTTTACGTAAAATGTGATTTAATTAATGATAAAGACCTGAAAACATTGAATTCTTTTTTTTAAAAAAAATCATTCTTTCAAAATTCAAGCGAGTTAAAAATCTGACTAGGACATGAAGATGTTACCCTGGCCTTGGAGCATAAGAATAAATATTAGAGTATAGTTATATTAAGAGAAAAAAAAAGAGTAATAAGGCGCAACAATGCCTAGGAGCTATATTACAAACGAATACTTAGCGGAAGAGCCATAGTAAAACAGCATGTAAAGCAGACTCGCGTGTTACTGAACCATGTGTTAACTGTACTTTAATCTGAAGCCTTAATTCCCTTAGAACTTCACTGTATTACTTCTATTTGGCACTTGAAAAGATGCGCGAAAAATATAAAACGATTGTCTTACAATGACTCTCATCCCACTGCAGTATCCCCAGCCATGAAAAAGCGGATGGGCTGGCCAAAATAGGTTGTTTGGTTAATCAGGTCCCATATAACCTGATTAGCTATAAGTCCGCCTCGTCAATGATCAATCAAACGCTTGAGATAGTGCATGTCATCATTGAAAGAAAGGACGAGAGAAAAACCATAGAGAAATGACATCATTAATCTCCCCGATTGCCCAAGAAGTATCGCTGTAGCTGCCTTTCGTCTCACGACTGAGCATGATTGTTTATATCCTCATATTTGCCGACTTCGGATAGTTCTGCTAGAGTAGTGCGGCGATGAGTGCTGATCATCTCCCCGTCTGTTCATCTCTCACGAAAAACTGTATCTACTCGCGATATTGGGAGGCCAGAGACTCTTTGAACAATTTAACTTCATGATTTCAAACATATCTTATGTTCTACTTCTTTTTTTCTGTTCTTGTGTTTGATTTTGTGTTTCTGCATATTGTATTATTTTGTAATCTTTTGACCTCTGTTTGGCGTTAGGATAATGTCTGTATCGCCTGCTGCATTGGAAATAATAATAATAATGAAAACATACATATATGTAGAACCGGTGTGGGAGATTGTACATCCCGAATCTATACTGGTTTGCTCTTACGCAAAGGGCTGGTTTGTCTAGGGGAGTAATTTCATTACCGGATTCTTTGATGAATTCGTACCGATTCAGTGATGATACTTGAAGTTGTTTTACTTCGTTTATGAAAAGGAGAGTTGAAGGAAATATATCAACATTAAGAATAAACAATTATTCGGAGACAGATAGATGGCGGCCTAATTTTATCCCATATTGGCGATGGGCATTTATAGTTCACCTTCAACGAGGGAAATGCGGAGAAGAGAAGAGGAAAGAAGGGGGAAAGAGAACGAGAACTAAACGTCGCTCAGTTTTGTTCAGGAATGGGGGGGAGGGAGCGCTGCGTGAGCTATCACGTTATGCAGATTCGTCGGGCCATCTATCGAGTAACTTAGGAACTGGTTTTACAGAACCTATGAAAATACAATTAATTATTCGATAATTAGCTGGAAAATCTTATATAAATACACATACATATCACACACACACGCACACATATATATATATACACTGCTCAAAACAATTAAAGGATTTTGAGGGTTTTTGGGTGGATTAAGCGGCTGGAGAATTTTTTATACGATTGATACATGATCGGCAGACATGGTAGGCTTTATAAGAAAAAAATATCAGGCATGTTTAGCAGAAAAAAAATGCATTTTACTTAGCATTTGTACACAAAGGGAAAAAAACACAATTTGTGCATTCGAGAAAAAACGAATAAAAAGGGTATTTACTTGAAAGAAAAAAGTTTTTAGTAGAGGGTATGATTTCCCCAGATGGCCAGCAACGCTGAACACCTTTGAGGCATGGAGTTGTAATGGTGTGGGGTCGGAAGGAAGGCTCGACATATTCTAAAACACTTAATTTATTTACTGCTCTGCTACAAGTCTATCCTATCTCCCCTCTCTTCTTTCTTCTTGAAAGCCCATACTATATATATCAGTACCAATCTGAATGACCACGTTTTCTTCTTCGGAGGAAGCTTTCTAATACAAATAATTGTTTGAGGACTGAAAATTCAGCAAGAGGACTGTTAGTGACAAGGTCGCGGATAGAACCGTTACAACCCCGTCAGTGAAGAAAACGTGATTTACTTGAGGGTCTTAACGACCCGATAGAAATTACGTTAATAAATTTAAACATACTTAAATAACTAACAACCAGAACTTTATACAATCAACAACAGAACATTTTACAGAATCATTTTCATTTTACAATCATCACAGTTGAGTCACTTGTAGGGCCGAAATCTGCTCCTCGCTGTTTCTACTCCTCCGGCTCTTGTCAGGAATGGACTCGTCCTTCCTGTTGCCGCTTGCCCCTCGCTGATGCGAAATCTGTTACGTAGGGGATATGGACTTGACATCCCAGGCGGGACAGGTCTGTCGTTGTCTGCCACTCCTCGAGGTGGACCTGGACTGGACCTTCCGGACAGAACTTGATTTTCGTCAGCTGCTTCTCTCCTGGTCATCTTGTTCCTGGGCCTAATGGAAGTGATACCGGAATTGGCCTCTTTCTCCACTTGAAGTTCTCATGGGGTCGTCTTTTAACTTCAGTATTCTGAATTAATGAAGAAGGCGCACTGCGTTTTCGCCAGTTTCTTCTTACTGGTGGCCTCCTTTTACTCTGTTGCCGTCTTTCGTGATTATTGGAAGAATCAACCGATCCTTCACTTCTCATTCTCTTACCTCTCCATTGTTTCTCTTTAGAGGTTTCCTCCCTGGCTAGATCTTTGCTACCCTCAGTTTCTACCTGTTCTGCCCTAGACCCTTCACCATCCAATCCGTCTGTCTCCACAACACTTTCATCCCTTTCTCTTGGGTGATAAATCCGTACCTGATTTACATTCACCGTTATCGGTTTGCTCCCTTTCCAAATAACCACATTGTTGTTCTCAACCTTCATCACCTCTCATACGGGCTTTAAAATATAGGTTTACACTTACACACCATCCTCTTGCTCGCCGATCTCATAGGATGTGTTTGCACCAATACTAAATCCTTTACCTTAACATCAACTTCCCGTCTTCTCTTATTATAATATTTTGCTTATTTATCCTGTTGAATCTTAGTATCCCTCCTAGTCTCTTCAAACAATTTCTCAATATTACCACGCACTAAGTCTTCTTCTAGCTTCACTCGGATCCTTCGACCATATTGATTAGACGGCTTTTCATGATAACTGGTGCTCGATCCCCTTCTAACAAAGTGACCGAAGTGCTCAGAATTACTACTAGAGGCAAAAGAAAAACTGTGATTAATATTTATTTTGATTATTTACGAAACATCGGATCCGCTTCTGTAATCTCTCAGACCTTCTTATTACAGTTTGTAACCGACTCTGAAAGGGTTTAATAACATTTTCAAATTCCCACTTAAGTTGTTTGCACGTCTCTGCCGATTTTACAAATAATGTAATTAAAGCTATGTGAGAGCTATCAAAACTTTGGTTACGATTAACACCACGGTTGGCAATATTCTGGCATTGCACTTCAGTAGTTTGCCTTACGTTATGTGGATCAATAGCCATATCTCGCTTACGGCGATGTCTATTCGAAATGAAATTTTGAGAATTTCTTCGATCCCCTCCGGTCCAAACATTTATTCGATCCTCTATTTGTAAAATCATTGCGACTCCTACGATGATCACCTTGATCATTCCGAATTTTGTTCTCGAACCCCTGATTTCCTGCACTTCCGCGATATCTAAAATTATTCAAATTCACATTCGTCACCCGCGCATCATTCTGCCTATAATCAACACTTCTATTCCGCCAGTTTCCTTCGAAACGACTGTCGGGGAATCTTCTACTTTCATCCGCCATTATTGTTCGAACCCGGGGTTTCCTTATTCCCATGTCATTCCTCATACTTTTCTACTAATTGTAAAAGTTGGGCCTTTGTTGTGGGGTTTCGAACTTCTACATAATCCATTACCTGTGAGGATAATCTCATAATGATGTGATTCAACAGGTTTTCTTCCGTCATTTCAAAACTAAGGATTTTCTGTATCTTCAATAATTTGTAAACAAAATCTGACAGTGCCTGACTTCTAACTTGGTGCGACGTGAAAAATTCAGCCTCTAACTCCGATCTATTTATGACCACCGGAAAGCTATTTGTTAATGCCTGTTTTAATTGTGCGAAGTCTGTTGCTGTTCCAGTCACGTACGAAGAACCTATTACCTCGAACCAATCTTTTGCTCTACCAATAAGATGACCATTTGGTAAGCACAGGCTAAATTTGTGGGTATTTCATGAAACAACACACCATTATCGATACTATCTAAAAATTCCAACTCGTTTCCCTTTCTGGAAATTTTTTTTTCAGGTAATACTCTAAAATTCGAGCCAACTCCTATCTCGGGGTTTGGGTAAACGGGGCGCCATTGTAATGGTGTGGGGTCGGAAGGAAGGCTCGACATATTCTAAAACACTTAATTCATTTACTGCTCAGCTACAAGTCTATCCTATCTCCCCTCTCTTCTTTCTTCTTGAAAGCCCATACTATATATATCAGTACCAATCTGAATGACCACGTTTTCTTCTTCGGAGGAAGCTTTCCAAAACAAATAATTGTTTGAGGACTGAAAATTCCCCAAGAAGACTGTTAGTGACAAGGTCGCGGATAGACCCGTCTCAGAGTCAATGAGGCTAGTTGTGAGGAGCTGGGGTATTCTATCCCACTCCTCCAGAAGAGCTATTTCCAGTTCTTGGAGAGTTCGTGGTGGTGGTAGGCGGCCAGCAACTCGTCGGCCTAGAATGTCCCAAACGTGTTCTATTGGGCTCATGTCCGGAGAACATGCTGACCATTCCATTCGTACGATTCCCTCCTCGAAAAGGAAATCACCCACTAAGTTAGCATGATGTGGCCTGCAGTTGTCATTCATTAAGATGAAGTCATCTCCAATTGCTGCAGCGTAAGGGACTGCAATAGGTCTTAAGATCTCATCCCTATATAGGCGACAGGTCAGAGCTCCATTTCGAATGATGTAGAGACTAGTGCGCCCATGAATGGAGATGCCAGTATAAATCGTCACTCCAACTCCGCCAAATTTTAAACTTCCAAGCACGAACGCAGGATTGTCTCTAGCGCCACGTTCCCTCCAGATAAAAATACGGATGAACAAAAAAAACGGGACTCGTCAGAGAAAAGAAGATTGCGCCATTCATTTCTCCTCATTTCAAATGCTCGGTCGCCCACTCCCTACGGGCGCGATGGTGCCTTGCTCTTAGTGTAACAATACCATTGGTCGGCGAGTATGTAGTCCTACAGCATGGATCCGGAATCGGACAGTTTGAGTCGAAATTGTGGTGCCAGTAGTCGAGCGAAGGTGTTGCTGAAGAAGAGTGGCATTCATATTTCGGTGCCTCCGAGACGTTAGTGTTAAATATCTATCTTCATTAGGCGTTGTTGCACGTCTTCGACCTTGTCCTGGTCTTCGGCCTCCACATCCAGTCTCCAAGAAACGGTTCCAGATTCTAGAAATCACACTTTGTGCAACTCCAGTAGCTTTTGCTACTTCGGCTTGTATTTGGCCCCCCTCTAACCGTCCAACAATTCTCCGGGCTTTTGAATCGGTTAAATGTCTTCGTTGAGACATCGCAATCATCGAAACAACACACTTATTGAATGTCGATCATTCCTTTCCGCTTTGTCTTTAGTTAAGTTCAAAGGCAAATTTCAATCGCTGTTGCTAAAGCATCGTTTTTGACGTCTAACTCAAAATTTGCTTACTCCGAAGTTTGAAAATGAGAAAAATTTGCGACTCTCTTCTTCCATTTTCTGCAAAAAAAAATTTCGCTTATACCGTTATTTTATGTAAGACTTAAAATATCTTTTAATTGTTTTGAGCAGTATATATATATATATATATATATATTAACAAATGAGAGTACATGACCTGGGAAATTAGCTGGGGATGGTATTTAGTAGGTTTGTAGAACACCTAAAGGGTGTCTACTTACGATGGTAAAGCGAACTAATTCCGAGAAAAACAGAGTTTAAAGTCTAAACGCAGCTTGTATATTCCTCTTTAGGTTCGAACAACCACTTGCGCTTGTTTACCTATAGCGCGCTTCTTTACCTATAGGCTGGTTCGATCCTACTTTTACGCATTTTTCTGAACAGTTTTAGAATTCTTAAGAATTTTCAAATAGATTTAATGACCTAAATATATCGTCAATGAAATCACAAATAACTTTTTTAATTACAAAACAACTGTTGGAGCAAATGAAACCTTAAGTTAAAATTAATATTTTCATTAGCATCAATACTTAAATTAAAATATTTTTATTAGCTCTAATAATTGTTTTATTGACAAAAAATAATATTAATGATTTTATTGACTATACTCTTAAGTAATTAATTTTATTTAAAAAAATTTAGAATCTTTAAGACAGTTGAGGAAAAAAACACGGAAAGGTAGAATTGATCCGGGTCAGGTGGATGGCAAACCAAATGCGCATCCGACTTAACTGTACCATGGTTGTTTAAACTTGAATAATATATAAGCTGCGCTTAAGAATTAAAAGTCAGTTTTTCTCAGAATTCACAGAGTAATGCGTTTTACTACTTTCGAAAGTGGACACTCCTTAAGTGTATTCAAACGAACCAAGTCCCATCCTCAACCGAATTTTCCAAATCGTGCACTCTCCCTGTAAAACCCTAATAATCAACATATTAAACAGCAGCTGTCCAATTGCGACAAAAATAGATGATGGGAAGAAGAAATACTCAAAAAAGAAATGGACACGTTTTTGGAACAATTGGATGGTTTAGACCAGAGTTCGATTGTTATGAAGCGGGAGAAATCAGTAAGACATTGCTCCATCTTTAGTCTGATTGCAATTGTTACCGGGCTTGATAGAACCAAAAAAGTTGTTGAATGGTGCATTGCAGAATTTTTTCCAAATAGGTTTTTTAAACTGTCTATCTAAAGTTAACAAAATTCTGAGATGGTTGCAAGCGCCTTCCCAGCAGGTCTCTATGGAGGAAGGGATCAGGCCATCTACCAACTAAAAAAAGAAGTCGGCAAGCACGAAAACAATTTATAGCTAGAAGTGCCGTGTGCGGTACGACATTACCTTATTGAAAAGTAAGTTGGGGTTGGTACAAAAAGAAAGTCAACATATAAAGTGTCGTAGAAATTCGTCTACATGCCCAGTGATGTAAATGTGCCATAACTGACTAGAAAAGAAGTCCAGTTTCCAATTTTTTTTGACTGATTGTTTATTAACAACGCTCTTGGAAACGACACAAGGGTTATTGGTGACGGTCCTCGTAATTTTGAAAGTTGATTAAGTGAAGATGATGGCACCTGAGCTGGCACCTCCCTCTCCTAACTTCTACACCATCTCAGTTGGCGGACTTGGTACCTCGACAGAACTAAACGCGCATTAACGCCACTACACGGTAGATCTTTCGTGGTATGAAATCTCGAATCTACGACTCGACAGAAAAAACACAAGTTTCAAGTTCTCGACCATGATCATTGAGCTACCGAGGACACTTCCGACTATCAATTTTGGATAATTTTGCCCTATTGAGGACCTGTGTGGAGTGCGATAGCTAGAGCATAATGTAGCAATGGACGTCTTCAGACAATGCTACGTTGGTCATCAGAACATAACTGGAAACGAGACACATCATCAAAGACTGCTCGTCCCCGATCAGAACAATTCCAAGCTGATCGAGCAAGATACCACTGAAATTGGAATTGACGGTATACAGCAAACACCCTAAAGAGCATGATGGGCAGCAGGAGCGTGAATTTCTGGCCCATAAAAGGATGTTATGGCCTTAAGAATTAAATTAATTCAGAATTTTAAATTCATAATAAGATATTGAAAATTAAGTATTAAAATCACTACAGCATTTTTTTTTTTACAAATGTTATCATTAGTTAAAAAAATAGATAGGAATATTTATTTTTTCCCATGAGATTTTATCGTAAGAATTGAATGTTTCTGGCTTCAGAGGAATTTGAAAAATTGTGAAATTTATCTTCATAAAGAGGGAAGCTGTACTTATTACTTTCTACCAAATCCATAAAGTGCTATTGAGAATTTAATGAGGAAAGAAATATGCTAAAAGTAAGATAAGTGAGACTCTATAAGTTAATATGGATTTTCATCCAACTGACATAAAAATCAAACAGAAAACAAATTTTGTTCTGAAATTAGTTGAACTTGCAATGCTCATTTAAACTCCCCCCTCCTTATTTTGATACTTTCGTCAATAACACGGATAAACTGAAAATAAAAAACATTTTATTGTAAATTATTATCAAACCGACATCATTAAAGCAGAAATTTTCCCATCTACGTGGGAATATTTTCCCTCTTTCTCCTTAAACGAAAGAATTTTTAAAAATGAGAATCATAGCTAAAATGGAACATGTACCTTATAAAATTAATATAATTAAGTCACGCCTTAAGAATATATTATTTAATGGTTGCATTTTAGTTTCCTCCAATTAATGAGCATTTGTTTTTATCGTGATGAAAAGTCAGCAGTTTCATTTAATTCTGAATGTTTTTCAATTCAAAGATTAGTACAAGCGGATGTAAAAATTTAAAAAATTTGTATCTTAAGATAAAAAATAATTTCATCAAGAAAATAAATGAGTCTGTGTATTTATAAATGATGAATCAACTTTTGATCGAATCAGAGGAATATGACAGCTGTAAATCCACACGAGAAATCGTTATTTCTCATACGGATTTATAACTACGGAGAATTTCAGTCCAGCTGTGGGTTTGGGTCCTGATTCCATTAAATATTCATCGTGTATTGAGGCTGAGTTCAAAGTCAGCTCAGTGGTCGTCTTCGTAATTTTAACAGTGGTGCAAAATTACGAGATATGTCTCCAATAGCCCTCGTGTTGCTTCTAAATGTAAAATTAACAAACAATCAAATCGAAGAAGAGTATGTGTAGAAATATTGGGATTTTTTTTTATCAATGTCAAGTTATTTTATTTACTTCCCAATACTCTCACACATCGGTTATTTCTATTACAAGATTTATGTAATTTTTGAAGAATACTCTTAGTTGATCCGGTTAGCACACACTCAAAACTTCCATACTGCGGCATATGATTACTTACAGATCCAGATATTTGGGACAGTATTCAATCTTTTCCCTGTATTTTTTTCTTAGAAATCTATTTAGATAATTTTGGTTCGATGACTTTTTTTCCTAAGTTAATAAGCGAATGAGTGCAGTATGTTAAAAGATTCCGAGTCAAATTTTTTTAACGAATTTTGAAATATTTCATTCGATATTTACTATTCTGTTTAAAAACAAAAAGTCCGCTCTTCACTTTTGGTGTAAGATATCCTTCATAAAATATATCAGAATGTATGATGCTATTTGTAGCTGGAGAATTTTTTAACTTAAATGTGATATAGAATTGAAGAATAAAGCTCTATTCGATTTAAATTAGACTAAGATTCGTGTTTCTTTTCTTTGCACTAAGAAAAACATTAATACTGAAAAACATTCATTTGTCAACTCGGAGACAATTATTTGTCAGCTCATTTTGTTAATATTATATTTAAACTTAACTGAACTGAATTCTCAGGCAACATTCTTAAGCAATATTTTAAGCAGTGTGCCTTAATTTCATCTAGCAGTTTTGTGACACATTTGTCAATATTCATTCTCAAATAATGCATATTATCACTTTTAAGTTTCCTAGAAAATTTTTAAAAGCATGATATATTTATAAAAGGTTTTGTATATAGTCATCGTGGCATAATACACGATCATTTTTTTTAAAAAAATTTTAAATGCGCGTAGTTTGCTTTAAGTAAAATGTATTAAGCATTCCCAGTTTCAAGAAATATTCTTTAAATTCAGAAAAATCGATAAATTTCGTATATTGGAACTCAGAAAAATAGTGTAGGATCATTGGTCAATACATATACACAGAAGTAAAAATTATTTTGAAAAAGAATACTAAGCACTTTAGAGAGAACTATTTTTCAAAATGCCAGGAAAACTATTGCTGGTTTCAAAAATTCCACCGAAAATGGTGATTAAATTCTTCCGCAGATATATGAAGAAATATTTCCTCGTTGAATTTCACCATGGATGTTAGATAAGAGTTATGAAAATAAATGAATTATTTGTAACGTTATATTGTAATCTACCTTTTATGGACTGACTTGTTTTCCCATTTTTATTCCAAATCGATTTTAGAAAACAATGCAAATAACGAACAAGAATATCTTAATAGCTTCATAAAGATTATAGAAAATTAAGCATGAACTTTGCAGTGACAAATAAAACAACTACTGTTTTAACACTGAAATATTCCGTTGCTGTCATTAGGCAATATTATTCGAACCAAAATTAGGTCAAATTCTTGAACGTACTTTTCCTCTCCTCATGCTTCATTGCTATATCGTTATTTACTAGTATATCCACAAATTAATAACTAACAGCACAAATTCAAATTTTTTTTTTTTTTTTTTTTTTTTTCATATTCTAATGATTAGAGCAAACCAGCGCTTCTTAAGCTGTGGATGATTGCCTTAAATGGGGAAGCTAAGAGAAATATTGGGGTTGAGAAAATTTTATATAGATACCTGAATTTAGAGAGGCATTAGTTGCGATCTATATTTAATAATTTTAATTAAATATAATACATTTTATATACATTGCAATTATAAAATCGTGATGTGATTGTTTATTAACGTCGTACTGAGGAGTGATACGAGAGCTATTGGCGACGAATTTTGAACTTCGGTAAAGTGACGAGGACAACACCTCAGCTGGCACCTCCCTCTCCAAACTTTCACACCACATCAAGAAACAGATATATCGTGCATCAGCACAGCTACACAGCGGATCAAAAGTGGCATCAGGGTTCGAACTCACCCCTCGATGTATAAAATCGTAATACTGGCGAGGTTGGGCAATAAATCGTTTTTTCATACGGAAAAAATACCACTAAGCGCATTATTATAGCGGTGTCGCTTTGCATGCTGCGCAATAGAAACATGACCTTAAGGAGAATAAGTTTCGCTCCCAGTGTGAAAACGATTTTTTAGTATAATCTGTCGTTTCTGATGCATCACAAGTGTGTGTATCGCAGGAACAATATAATATCTACTTTGCTGTTTTATTCGACAGAGGTTAATATTTATTTCAATCACTATTATAAGTTATTTTTGTTATATTTTAAAATCACATTATTGTTTACTCAAGTAAATAAACATATTTTGAGTATTTCATTTTAGTTTAACTGAAGTTTTTATTAAAAATTAAATTAATTATAATTTCGGTTTATTCATTTATTAATTTTTTTTTTATTAAAATAGAAATTAAACAACATAATTTTTTCGTTATTAACTATTACAATATTTTTGAGATTAATTTCCTTAAACTATATCTGATTATAATATTTTAATGTTTATTTATATTTAACTTGCGAATTTATACACACACACACATATATATATATATATATATATGTGTGTGTGTGTGTGTGTGTGTGTGTGTGTGTATGTGAGTGTGTGTGTGTGTGTGTGTGTGTGTGTGTGTGTGTGAGTGAGTGAGTGAGTGAGTGAGTGTGTGCGCGCGCGCTAAACAAAACTTCGCTAAGTCGGATTAATTGGGACCAGTTACCAAAGGGGGCCGGCTAATAATTTTATATCGGGTTATTTTCAGTGCGTAATACTTTTTTAGTTACTTTAATAGTTTATATGACATTTAAATTTATATATAAATATAGACATAAGCATTAAATTTCAACTGCCGTTTCACTTAGTTTCCTCCTCGATGCTCTGCATTCCAGTATATTTCAGGAAATTTATTCTGATACAATGCTCAAAAAAGGAATATTTAAATGAAGGTTTATTATTATCACCTAAAAGCTGTTTTTGGATTATTTAAAAAATATTTTCATGTCATTTTTCATTGAAATACCTATCAAAGTATCAAATCAATATTTTAGATCCTTACTATAATAATTACGCTTAACTTATTTAAATGTGAGTATTAATAGCCATCAAGATTTACACGATTATAAAAGTTAAATTTCGGAAACAGGACATTTGATGAACTGGCAAAGGATAAGTTACACAATTTATTATATCCTTACAAAATTCTGTTTACTTTATTTTTAATAAATGCCCTACTCATTAGCGCAAGAGGTAAATATATTCAGGGCAAAAAAGATTACGTTTATACGTTTTAATTAAATATGTTAAAGGAAAAATTTTATTCATATTGAAAGAAATTAAGTTGATACATGCATTTTGTTAAAAAGTGTGTTTATAACTTGTTTACATTAAAAGTTCGATTACAAACAATTTGAATAAAAAAGAAGCGTTAGTAAAGTGAAAGCAGCAAAATTTAATTGCGTGATAATTAGCGATAGCTTCGGATGAATTTCGTGTAATCTTACATTCGTATAATCTCTGTGTAATTTCCATTTAAGAAAATGTAACATCATTTTTGTAATTTCAAACATTTATTTTTGAAGCATTACAAATTCGTTGTAGTCGCTTCAATTTGCATTTGCTTGTAAATTATGAATGATTTTATTTCATTTCTACTCCCTTTATTTTTTGAATTTTAACCATTTACTTAAATAATCTTAAAAGCAAAACATAAAAGTGCTGAGGTATACAATAAATTTCGTGGAAACGATAAGTAGTTTAAAGAAACACCCAGGTAAAGTTAAAAAAGCAAATTAAAATAAATGCTCCATCATTATACTCAATGAAATATAATTTCGTTTTTATACCTTAGGGCAGAGGTTTCCACCTTTAAGCTGCTAAGCTTCCTGAAAAGAAAAAAAAAAATTTCGTGCCTCCCTACCTAATATTTTTATAGGTATATTAATAGTCATTTTTAAATAATTAAAATTTATTACAACAATAAATGAAAAGTTGCAATTAATAGAATAATAACTAGATTTAGCTATTGCGTATATGTACATGTATTTTTATTTTTATATTATAATCTTTTTATCCTTTTTAACTAATTTTAAATGAATGATCAAATATTTTTTATCGACAAATTTTGGTGTCTTCCTGATAAGAAACGGCTGCGTTAGGTTACGAATAGTCGGGTTCAGTTTTTGGCAAATAAACCTATTTTAAAATAAAAGAATGAAATAATAAACTCAAAATTCTAAAGGTCATAAGTTGTACTGCGTGTCTCATAATTTTTATTATAGAAATACCTAGAAGCTTTTATATTTGAATAAGTTTGTTAAATAGAGTCTGTGGTGCATCTCAAAATATAGGAATGCCCAAAAACCTCCAATTCCTGTTGTATTTGATTTTACTACTCATTTATTTTCTAGATTCAAGTAATTGAAATATAATTTTGCGGGTTGTGTGTATTTATTTGAGTTCTAGTTTAAGCAGTTTTGCCGCTCCTAAATTTTGCCGCCATAAATGGTAGCCTATCTTCGCTTCTGCCAAGTCATGCGAAGAATTTTCATATGCTTTATTGAGCGCTTCAGAGGTTAAAGTTTATTTGAAAGTTCATTTATTTTGAATTTATCATCAAACTCAACGTAATCAGAAAAAAAAAAAATCGATTGTAATGAAATTTCCTATTCAAAATCGTTTTTCGACTGCACATGCAAATGATCAAAACTTAGTGTTCAACGAAAGATCAGAGCTGCAGCGTATTGGAACTGAGCATCCAGTTAATATATACAGTTGACCAAAAAATTTTAGAACACAGTGAAAATTGAAATTTTCAAGCTAACAAAATGAAACAAATCGAATAATAAGTTTTCATAAAATAACATTCACAAGGTAATATGTGATAAGCAAAAACAAAATATTTAAAGTGAATACAAAATTTTTAAATTTTGGCAAATAAAGTGCTGCAAAAAAGGTATCAAAACAAGAAATGGTGCTATGAAAATTATAGCGAACGGTGACATCATTAACATTTCAAGGTCACCTTCAAATGGGCTTTAGTTAAATTTAAAATCAGATTTTCATTCATTTCACAGGTTTTCAATTCATTTAAAATCAGATTACCAGCAAATTTTCTGTCACGAGATCTAAAATAAAAGAAATTTCCCTTGGTAAGAGGGAACAAGTCATTTATCTGCACCATAGTGGCAAAACGTTGCATGAAATTTCAAAAGAGTTAAATATATATCAATATGCTCAATCATAACATTATTCAAAAGAAAACTGAAATGGATGTAGTGGATAATAAGCCGACATCAGAGAGACTCAGAAAACTGACTGTGAGAGAAAGACTGCGACTGGTGAAAAATGCTCTTTTGATAATCGTATCTTTTTTCTGATCAATTGTGACACTCTAACAGCACAACGATATGTAACGTTCTAACCAGTTGTATTATAGCTTCTTTTGTGCCATCCCGATCGAACCTTTCAACAAAATAATATACGCCCTCATAGCACGTCTTGCTGTCTTCTAGCTTGTCGAAATCTTCCTTGTCCAGGTAGATCACGTAATTTCACCCCTCCCCCATACAGCTCATTTGAGTCTTAACAGGAAGACACCGGCAACCATCTTAGAAATGTTGCTGATTTAACCCCACAGTTTGAAGCAATTTGGAAGAAATTCACGTTTTTTAACAAATTTAAAATACATATACGTTATTTAAGGACAACTCAAACGAAAATTACTACACCAATCAGTATTAAGTCACTGGTTGAAACTTTGGCTTTTTCGAATCAGGTTTTCATGAATTTCATGTTAAAATATCGAAATATTTGCCAGCGAAACCTTTCAAACAATATTTGTACAATTTATTCAAGAAGCTTCTAATGAATTTATCTGCAGTATTTTCAAACATTTATTTCAAAGAATGTTGGACCATTTTTCATGGAATAGGAGGAAGTCAAAATCATACATCAGAAGTACATAACTTACAAATGTTCCGTGAAAACACACTTAAAATAAGAAATTCATTCAAATGTTTCCTGACATTTATTTTCTGATTTCTGTGATTGAAGAGCAGCGTTTCAAGAGACTATTATTTTCAGTCAGTAGAAATATTTTACGACACACATTACATACGAGTATAATTTTGGTTTTTAATGTATTCAAACGCATCGAGAATTTATGGATATACAAGCGCTGAAGAATGTAAGGGAATGCATCGTCCTCCTGATATAGGAAAGAATTCTTAATTGTTATATAAAGATATTCGTCATGAATAATTGTTTCTTTTATACTATTTAATACACAAATACAATTCCGTACAAATTCTTAAAGAATTGTTCGTTGTCATGTTTTCCCCTTTTAATAATATAGTATTTAACGAACAAACGTTTTTTAAAAATGTCTTGAACTTCCGAATAAAAAATCAAGCAAGATTATTTTACTTAGAATAAAAAAAATTGTTCGCTGTCATTTTTTTTTCTTTTGATAATATACGATTTAATAAGCAAACGTTTCTTTTTTTTAAAAAAATATCTTGATATACCGAAAAAAATGAACAAGGTTGTTTTTACTTAGAATATTTTAAGTCGTTATTCTCTAATTACATTACTATCATTATTATTATGATTATTGTCTGATTATTTATTAAGTAGAATATAATTATAAGTGGACAATAATTTTTTTCAGCAGAATAACTTGCGGTCCTGTTTCTGATACCAACATTAGTCTTTCTATAAATATGTTCCAATTTATTTTTTTCTAATTTACTTGGTAATAAGATTTTTATCTAAGCATTAATTCTAAAACATAATTTAATTAATTATAACTCAGTTGCTCTATTAATAGACTAGTTTGCAGTGATTTGTATGACGGTTAATTCATAAATGCCGAGTGATTGTTAGCTAGATGATGTACGTATTTAGAATACTAATCCATTGTAAATAAGAGAAATATAATAGTAGCTCAGCAGCTATTTTTATAGGATTTTAACATTTAAACAGTAGTAGTATTAATACAGATTCTGTATTTTGGTAGATAATTATACAAGTGACTTGAAACGAACAAAGTCTGATAACAGTCAAAAATGAATAAAAATTGCGTTAAATAAAACATTATTTAACAAAGGAATTATTTCGGGATAATTAAACTAAAGTTTTGCTCATAATTTAATCAAAGGGCATCATCGAAATAAATAGAACCATTATCTGAGGTGGAAAAGTCTTTTCAGGAAACATACAGAAATGTGTGAATACATCACTTCCTTTTTTTCAAAAATATACATTCAGAAATGGATAAAAATAAAGAGAAAATATGAAACATTAATACGTTTTATATTTTTGCTCGTTGTATTAAAATTGCATAAATAATGAAACACCTAATATTTCTTCTAAGTGCTAAATAATTGACAACCGACTTTAATATCTTTGAAAAATACTTCTAAATAACAAAATGTGTTATGAAATTTCGCTTCTCGAGAAATGTTAACTTTTTGTGTCTAATTCCAAAGAATTTAATTTTTTATCTTTCATAAAGCTACAAGTTAAAAACTATTTGTGTTGAAAAACGCTGGGTATTCAAATGAATTATTGAGAAAAACTTTTTCTGAAAATGAAGGTACTCAAACAAGCACTGGAAATTCAATAGTACGTTCTAAAATGCTGAAATCTTTAACTACCACTTTACATACTTTCAGTGATGTTTTTAGAGGGATTTCCAATTTCCCCCTCTTTCAATTACGATTATATAAAAAACAACAGCTTGCAAATTATTTCTCTCTAATACATCAAGGATGGAGATCCGTAAACAAAAACAGTCAACCAGTCCTGTCAGTTATAGTCCTTTAGGAAAGTATTTTGAATTTCATAAATTATATTAAACTTTTTGCATATTAAGTGCTTTAAAAAGCTTATTATACCTAATGTATAATGTTTGAATATATTTTCGAATAGGGAAATCTAAAGGCCCACATTCGTGTGCAAAATTAAAAGAATTTGCAAATTATGTCTATTTTTTCAAAAAGGTATTGAGCCATAGATGCTAATCACGCCGTCGAAGAATTGTGCAAATATTTAGAGCCGAATGCGTAAGCGTACACTTGCGTGCCAGTGAAGCTGCGACTGCGGCGGGGGTATAAGCTCAAGATGGGTGGCAGCGATTTGTGCGCTCATACACCTTCACGACAATCGTCGCATTTCTCGAAAGAGCTGGGTAAATTTTACAAGGTATCTGGCCACGAACGTTTGGAAGACCGAAAGAGATGGAGAATTGTCGGTAAATTGAAGGTAGTCCAATCGCAAGCGCGGATGGCTACAGAACTTAATGTAACTCCCAGAGTTGTCTTCAATTAGTGGCAACCGTTTCAGAACACTGGATCCATATTGAGAAAATCTGGACTAGGTTTGATCAAAATATACAATGACGAATGAGGATCATTTTTTTGGTATTTTCAGCGCGGTGACACAGGACTGCTACAGATACGCGAGCTGTATGTTGCCTCCAGAACCACAGTTTCGTAGTCTACAGTTGCCCGAAGGTTTCACGAGAGAATGCTGTATGCCGAAAGCCCCCTCCCCCTTTTTTTACGACTCGTTCACTACAACACACAAGAAAGCTCGTTTAGTTTGATGAAAACAACAAGCGTATCAAGACTAGACTTGAGTGGAGCACCTTGCTTTTTATAGAAGAGTCGAGGTTCAGACTGGACACTGATTCTTGGCATACTTGTAACTGGATAGAAAATAGTTACCGATATCATTCCTTCCTTATGAAAGAAAAAGTAATGCAAGAGGTGTAATGGTTGGGCAAACATTATGTTGGACGGGCACACACTCCTGTATCTATTTCATGAAAACTCCTTGATTGCTATGAGGTAGAGAGGAGATCTTGGAATCATATATTTGACTTTCTAGGGTATAGTTAGTCATGGGTTCCTGTAAGTGGACGAAAACAATCGTCCACATAGGGTTCAGCTGGTCGACGATTACCTGGAAAGGGAGGATATTAGCCTCATGGATAGGCCAGCCAGATCTCATGTACTCAACCCTGTAGAGAATGTCTGAGCGTTCTTGGGAGATCAATTACGTCTCGCCATCCCTTTCAGAGAACTGTCCCGGGGCTAAAAACTACCTTGGGGAAGATCAAATGCCACAGAGATTACCTCCTGTTCAGTTTCCTATTGAGCTATGCGACTTGTGTGGCTGTGAGACGGGATCATACGCTATATTTAACATATTTTCAGTTTGATATTCCAACGTGGATTTGGGACATCCCTACACCATTAACTTTATTCATTATCATGCGACATAAAAGGACTTTTGAATGATGTATATCGTTTTCTGTTATAAATGTATATTCATACCAAATTCCATTAAAATCTATCCGTAATTGATTCAGAAATTCCACGCAATGAGCAAATACTCTTACTTTTGTACACGAGTGTTTTATTAATAAAAAAAAGTTTCTTAATATAGATAAAAACACTCTAAGATCGTGAATATTAATCAAAGTTTGATTTTCCTAATGCAACAAAAACACAAAATGTGATGCTACCACTTTATATGTATTATATATAAATTTCAAGCTATATATAATTATCAAAATGTTTTCGTTTTATTTTCGAATTCTGAAGTTCATTTTTATAATTAATCTCATCACAACAGTCTTATAAATATAAAAACGTTGAATAAATTTACCTATTGTTGTAATAATTGTTGAAATTGTTATAAATGATAAATTATATTTTTAAAAACCTTCATATAAAATAGCAACAAATCTCATAACTCAAGAAAGAGTCCATATTTCATTGCCCTAATTAATTTCCCGAAGAATTCATTGCGCTTTGAGTTTCTTCACAGGATAAATTTATCAGGGTCCATCCTTCTCGTTTCGATTTATTCCTCATTTATGATCTTCTAACACATTATTTTAAATTACGAACAATAGGAAATGGTGTAGAATCGTAGAAAATGCTGAAGACTAATAACATGATACGTGATTCTACAGTTTAAAAATATTGATTGATTAAATACTCAATTATCTCGCAGAACAGCATATAAAATCTTTAAAATTAAGATTAATTTTATGGCTACGTTTTTCGCATTTCATTCTAAATGCCGTTCCATCATCAGGGGCTTACATTGTCGTTTCAATTTTTTTTTTTCCCATTTGGTTCTGTGCCATAGAGTATGATTTGGCATTTTTTTAAAGATTCATTTTATTTTAGTTGCTCTTATTCATTTTAGTCTTCTCAAAGACGACAATAATAACGAAAAATGTTAAATAAGATTTTAATAACGAAAGTTACTTGCAGAATAAGTTTTTCAAATTAATGTGGTTTCGCTGAGTATATGAATATAGAATCATTCAATATTTATGGGACTCCTGATTTGCAAATCATGAGCCATTAATCTCGCGATTTAACCGAATTCGTGTATTTTCCTTTCATTCTATGTGAAAAGGAAGAGGCACTTGTAAAATGAGATGGAATAGCTTTATTGCTCAAAAAAGAAATGTTACACATCCCCCTTCAACTGTTGAAAATAATAGGGAAAATGATCGATGAGATTTCTCGAAAAGACTTAGAAAAATACATTTTAAAAATAACGCATATAACAATGTTAACCGCACATAATAACTACTTTTGGAAAGTAATGCAAACTTTATAGTTAGTCTATGCTTGAAAATTGCTGTTCAACTCTCCATTTATTTAAGATGTCTTTAAACAGAGATTTTTTTTTTTTATTTATTTTTAAAACAATAATAAAAATGACTTTATTTTTTCCGCTTATCTTCAAGAATAACTTAGCAGGTCTTTAAAAATAAAAACATTTTTATTTTTTTATTAACTTTTTAAATTAATTTAAACTTTCGTTTCTTTTTTTTTTTTAAAAAAAAAATCTTTATTTAAATGTATATATGTCAACTAAGTAGGTTAATATTGTGAGTGTGCGGTAAAAAGAAACACATGCATGCGTGCACAAAATGCTTTTATACTTCGACATTTGTATCATAAAATTTTGTATCCATTCAAGAAATATTTTTTATTAGAAATATATGCAACGATTTATTTATTATTTGACTGATGTTCCAAATATTAATATTTACTTTTAAATTAATTGGGGGTGAGTTTTATTTATATGACTGACAATAATTTTCTTTGAAGATTTCAATCAATAAATTAATATATATATATATATCTATATATATATAGAAACACATGCTTTCTTGCATTTAAGATAAGCTGATTTTAGAAAGTGTAACATTTTATTTTAAAATATTTACAAAAAAGAATTAGCTTTAATTTTTGAGTTAAAAGTTGAAATTTAAAAATTAATTAGTAATTTATAGACATATATATTATTTATATCATACTAGGAAATGAAATGCAAGATAAATAAATGAATAAAAAAGAAAAATTAGTACTTACGTAGTAATGTAGAAAAAGAGATTGTCTGGATTTATAGAAGAATACAATTGATAATGCCAAGAGAGAATAAAATTAAAAGCAGAAAATCTTCAGATATTTAAGCCACGAGAATAAAATTCAAAAGAGAAAATCTCTAGATATTTAAGCCACGAGCAAAAATATTTCCATTATATATTTATAATTTATAATTAATAATTTTTTCCAAGCACGTGAAAAATATTTTTGATATTTCGAAATGCCGTAAAAAAAAATTAAGCGTGATATTATTTCTTACATAAAAACGATCAATGTATAATTTTCCCCTTATGAAGTGATATACTCAAATAATAATAATGAGAAATTGAAATAATCGAGCTAAATTTATCTTTTGAAATGACATTTACATAATAAAGTATTTATATAACTAGTTTTGAAATTGCAAAGCGAAAATTTCATTATTTTAAGGCATTTTTTTACTGAACTGTTATTTTTTATGTTGCCAGGTATAAAATTGCATTGCTTGTTTCTAAGTTTTTTATGCGCCTTGTTCGTGCATATTAAAAGATTTTTTTTATAGTATGCAAATTTGATATTATTCTTCAAAACAATTAAAATTTTCATATAAATACAAAAAGTATAATCACAAAATAGGCCGCGGTAACCTAGTGGTCAAGGTCGCGGTGAGTGAGTGATAGGATTTTTAATGGCGCAAAAGCTAGATGGGGGTCATGTTGTGCCAAGCAAGGTAAAGCTATGATCTAGACGAAAATAAAAAAAAATTGAAAAAAGAGATTTAAAAAATTGGTTGACAAGAAGGAGGATTGGAAATAGAGAAGCATCGCTAGGGAACCTAGGGATGCGTCACCTGTGTTTACTAAAGACAGTGAACAGAACGCTGCTGGAGGTCTCCATCGAGTCTTTTTTTCGAGCCTTGATACCACTAAATATCCGCCGTGCAGATCTATCGAAGCCCAAAGTCCTCCTATTGACATGGTGTGGAAATTAGGAGAGGATGGTGCCATCTCAGCTGTCGTCACTTGACCGAGACTCAAAATTACTAGGTCCGTCGCCAACAGCCCTCGCGTTGCTTTTAGTGTGACGCTAATAGAATGAATCAATAGGAAAACAAGATAGAGGTTATAAAAAAAAAATTACGCTTTCTTTTTTTTTACATGCAAGTAAAAAGATAAACTAAAATTTTTGTTCTTATTTATACAACATTTTCAAAGTTACAAATACTTTTCCTAAATAAATTTATATTTTTTTGCAAGTGTAGAAATGAATTTGAAGGAACCTTAATGCGTAAAAAAGAGCAACAGTAGAGGATATTCTATCATTTCAGAGGAGTGAGTGAGTGAGTGAGTGTTTATTGGAGCAAGAGCCAGATATGACTATACTGCGCCAAACAAGATTTAACTGTGGTCCAGACGTGAAGATCATTTCAAAAGAACAAGTATTTAAAATTAAAAGATAAAGAATACTTTTAACTTTGTCCGCATTCGGATCGAACCTAATTTACTAAATCGACAACAGTGTTTCAACAGCTCGGGACGCTATCTTGACAAAATCACGTTTTTCGAAAGCTTACTTTTTGTTATCGTTCTATTTCTATCTTATCTTGCAACAATGGTCGATTAATTCATTTTGTTGTAACTCTTGAATTCTTATTTGTCTGAGAGAGTACGAGAAAGTTTAATGGAACCTTTGCATCGTATAATGAATGCAGATGGAACTTTATCTTAAAGACGAATAATTTATCTTAGTAAAATAGTTAAAGCATTAATTCAAGATAAGTATTGAGGGCACATATTAATGAAATTCTATATCAGTTAAATATAATTTGCTGGTTGAAATTTTGTCGGTCTATTCAAAAATTTTATTTAAGTAAATTAATATTAAGATCTTTCAAGGTGAATTGCTCACAATAAACTTTACACTTAAATTTATATTACTTGGTAAAAAAAATCTCCTTACTTTAGTTTGCTTTAGAAAATAAGATTTTTTTAATAATGAACTTCAGTATTAAGGTCCCCGTCTACTAGGCATTTTGATTTCATAAACGTATGTTAATCTTGTAGAATTAATATTTTCCATTTTTTCTCTCGATTTTGAAAAAAATATTTTCACGTGTATTTTAATGATTCATTTGTGGATTTTCCGGTTTTTAAAAATATTTTCTAAAATTAGGAGAATTGTTATTCAGCAGAAATCTTTATTATTATTATTGCTACTATTTTGTTCTTTCAGGTGTATTTTATTGCATTCAAATAAATGCAATTGTCCAAGTCTTAGAAAGGTAGAAATTCCACAGAGGATTAATTCTGCGCTCATGAATTCAAAATTGCTAATAGATAAGAGCCTCTCTCAAGACCTTTGTCGTTCTTATCTTCAGTAAATAAAATGTAAATCAGTAATGTTTTAATTTCAAATTAAGTATGTCGATTCGTTAAAGATTACGAAAGAAACCTACTGATATGTTACTTTAAAAACTGATAGTTCGTTAAAAATTCCCCATTCGTTCTCAATTATATTTCGTATAGTAACGAAAACGTTTATTTGCAAATTTTTTTTTTGTATTTATGATGCGCTGATTATAACATCAGAAACAGAAGAGATAAACAATTCAAAATTAAACAATTTTCTTCTTTTTAAGCAATTCTAATTTGAAATATTTTAGTTTGAGTAGCTTCAAAAATTAAATTAGAGAAACAAAATACGCTTGATACGTCCGTTAGAGTTTTTATATTCATTCTATCAAATAAAATTGACTAAGACTTTGCCGTGACTTATTTTTCACATGTATTATTAAGAACAAAGAAACCACACTTTTCCGAGATAGAATTGTGAAAACTGATAGATTATTTTATTAAAGTCGCAATTAGAAGCAACACGAGGGTTATAGGCGATGGACGTCGTAATTTTAAACCTCTTTCAAAAGACGATGAGAACATCTGAGCTAGCACCTCTCTCTCAAAACCTCCACACCATACTTTGGGGATTGCTCACAATCAGGACCCCTAGGCTACCGCAGCCACACATGGGATTGTAAAATCTATTTTCAATTAAAGTGCAGCATATCCCATTATGCCACATTACGGGTTTTTGGTGGAAACAGGATTTGAACTCGCAGTTCGATTTGAAAATTTTTCAGCCATGTAGTAACTGGATTACAGATTCCTTAATTGGAATTTGAATAACTTTTTGCAAGTATTACAAGTGAATTTTGATGCTTACCGAAACCAATTTATAACAGGAAAATTTCAATAAAATGCATAATCATTACTGATTTTGTAATAAAACTGCAAAAAAAATTTATGATGTCATTTGAATTTTAATGATCGTAATTTTTGTAACATTGCTTGATGGCATCAAATTGTATACTGTTCATAATATCGTTAAAAAAGATCAAGAATAAAATATTTTCCACACATTATTTTATATTTTTGTTTTTATTTTTGATTCCTCATTTTATCTAAAGCTTCCAGTATCAATTTCTGCTTGTCCGAAATGCTCACTCAATGCATCTTCATAATCAGATGACGAGAACGGCATCCGAACTGGCACCGCTTTTTTCTTTATATCCTACAAGATAACTCTGAAGCAATAGAGTATTTGAATAGTCGGAAGTCCATGTTTTCACTTAGGAATCTTTATTCGGAATTACGAAATCTAGACCCATTAAGTATCTGTTAGAAGTCCAATTGTGCGATCTTGGTTTCTAAGTGTTATCCGTTTGAGTCCTAATGCTTTATCAATATATCGAAATCGCCTCAAATTCGTCTGCTAGAATATGATAAACGTTTTTCTATGTCGATAAATTTTAGAAATAGTTTCTTCTAAAATAAAAAAAAAAATCATGAATTTTCGCTCTGCCGTCATTTGAATGTACAGAGGTTGATTAAAATGTAAAGGCAATTTTCACGCTAAGTCTTTATTTCCACACAAAACTACACGTATTACTTTACCAACTTTACTATGTCCCCAACAAGACGATGCACGTTTGGGAATAGGACAATAAATTTTTGTATTCCGTCCGCGAAGAAGGGTTCTTACTTCTGCATCTCCTGCTAGACCTCGTCATTTGACCTGAACCGACGATCTCAAAGCGCTCGCTTGAAATGGCTGAAGATGCTTTATACGATCCGAGACACAGATTAGAGATCTAAGGAGGATGGGGAAGCTATTACTCAAGGCCAAGTCTGTGCACAGCAACTACAGTTGCTCTTACTGAATTGTGGAGCACAAATTTCCTCTTGGACAGAAGTCTTCGTCGCTTTTGATGAATTGACAAGTTTCATTTTGTTTTGCAGGATAGGCGTGCAATGGAAATGGAAAAAAATTGGAAAAATATTTTTAAAAAATTCGTCTACTAGATGGGTGTGTGTGTTGGTGGAGTCTTATGGAGCAAGAACCAGATGTGGCCATGCTGCACCAGACAAGGTGCATCTGTGACCTAGACGTTAGAGTTTAATAGTATTTATAAAGGTTTCAAAAACCAGATATGACTATGCTGCGCCAAACAAAATAAATGAGAGAGTGTAAAACAGTAAAATGTAAATCTGTGATCTAGACGAGATAAAAAATTGAAAAAAAAATGGTTGACAAGGAAGGTTGAAAATAAAGAAGGATCGCTAAGGTATCCCGGGGTGTGTGAACCATATTTATAAAGACAACATATCCCATGGGAAAGAAAAAGATTGTTAGGGTGCTTCGGGCCCATGTTGTCTGTACCTTCCTGGAGAAGGCAAGCCGCTGAGGTCCCGAGGAGTAGGGTGTCTGGCTATACCCCAAACGCTGGGTACCCATTTTAGTCGCCTCTTACAACATACATGAGCTACATGGGGTCTATTCTTTTGCATCCGGTCACTACACGGCTCCCTTAAGCAGCAGTCCTCGTCGTTTTTGATGAACTACGAGTTTCGTTTCGTCTTGCAGGACTGACGTGTATCTGACCACAGAAAATTCACAACGACTTTTTGTTTTTTGATGATGTATACATGCGTGTTATTTTTTTCTCCATGGCACTCGACTTAATGGGCCAGTGATGGATACTCCTACATCCACTTCATGACATCAAATGCATTCCAGTTTTCGTTTATTCCAGGTTTTCCCAAACGGTGCTCAGAGGCATCCCAGTTATTCTGACGAAGCTGAAATCTCCCATTAAAGCCTGGTGTCAACAACAACCTCTAAATTATTATTGTTTGACATGGGTGTGCCCGACGAGTCCCACGACAACAGAACTGCTTGAAAAAGGAGGGAGATTCAGACAAAAAGAGATCAAGTTACAAAAACTTACTGATACAACAATAATTGTTAAAATCGGTGCAAAATTTTGAAAAGTAATGACTGCGGAGGCATTGCTTTGCTGTCAAGTCTCATAAAATGCCGAATTAGAGCAAGAAGATGCAAGAATAATCAGTATAGATTTTTTTTAAAAGTAAATTCTCATGCTCGTGCGTGTGTTTGATGCTTTCGTGAGCAAAGGAAAAGTTTCGGCTTCCTACTTGGAAACACGTAAGAACGCCCCGGTAACAGCGAACTTAACAACCTGCAGCTTGTTGCTCAGCAACACTGAGCAAAAACAAATTTTAAGCCAACTGATTGTACCAAGAGAAAGGAAACTTTTCCATGTCATTGTTTTAATTTTTATTTTTATTTACAATGCTCTTTAACCTTCGATTTCTGTTTGTCACAGGGAAGGAAAATGAGTCTATATATTTAAAATTAAATTTATTGCAAAATTCATCGACATTATGTACGGAATTTTTTTTTTGTATCAAAATGTTGTTTATATCATTAGCTTTATTTACGAAGGGGTATTGTAAAGTTTTAATTATTACAAAGAAGTAACCGAGATATTTGGATACAAATTATTCTGCATATTAATTGACCCTTATGTACATGACATTGTAAATTACAGATATTAGTGTTGAGTTGTTTGGTTTCGGGAAGATTGAAGTGACTCGCAGTATTGTAAAGTTCTATTTAATATCCTAGGGGCCATAAAAATTAATTATTACTAAAAATAATGACCTAATTTTTTTATTTATTACTTTTAGGACTTTTCTTCATAATCAGTTATACATTTCTTCTAAAGTTTCTTGATACTTCGAAGACCGCCAATGTAGAATTCAGCAGATTGATCTCTATATTTTTCACTTCTTGATCTCTATTTCTATCTTTTTCTCTCTCTTTCCCGTGGCCGCGGTACCCCAGTGGTCATGGTTTCGGATTCGTGACCGGCAGTTTTCGTTCAGACGAGGGTTCGAGCCTTGGCCTCTAAAGACCCACCGTGTAGCCGGGGCTGATGCATGTTAAATCTGTCGGGGCCCAAAGTACTCCCGTTGATGTGGTGTGGAAGTTAGGAGAGGGGTGCCTGCTGAGGTGCCGTCCTCGTCACTTGACTGAGGTTCAGAATTACAAGGTCCGTTGCCAATATCCCTCGAGTTGCTTCTAGTGCGACGTTAATAAAAAAGAACTGAAAAAACAAAATAAAAAAAAACTCTATCTTTCGCTCTGGGTTACTTCAATCTGCTGCTTCTCGAAACCAAACAAATCAGCGTTAATAGCTGTAATTTACCACATTATGTACGTAAAGATCAATCAATATCCAGAATAAATTTTATCTGGATACCTCGGTTATTCTTCGTAAAAATTAAAATTTTAAGATACCTCCTCGTAAGCGGCGGGTGAATATAAGCATAAGGATAGGAACATTTTATTCATGAATAATACAAAAGTTTATATTTAAGTCACACACACACTAGAGCAATACGAGAAACTTACGCCCACACCATTTATTCTATGCGCAAATGATAAAGAAAAACATCAAACTACCACACCTCATCGAGAAAGAATTTTGAAAATTTAGTTTTTTGGTTTTAGTTTAATTAATATCGCACTAGAAGCAACACGAGGTCTGTGTTGGCGAGGGACCTCGTAATTCTGAACCTCGTTTTAATGACGAGGACGACACCTAAGCCGGTCCCTCCCTCTCCTAACGTCCACACTATACCAAAGGGAGGACTTTGAGCCTCAAAATTTCACTTGCATCAGCCCCGGATACGCGACGGACCTTTAGTGGGATCAAGGTTTGAACCCAAGATTCGACAAAAACCACCGGTCGTGATTCCGCGACCAAGACCACTAGGCTAACCACGGCCACATCTTAAATACAAGAATGCTTAAAAAATTTATTAGTACATATCTTCAACTTTTTTTTTATACATATCGCCTTCTCGAGGAGGTCACAATAGCCGATTGGTCATGGTCACGAACTCGCAGCCAGCGTTGTTTTTATCAAGTCGTGGGCTCGTGTTCCGATGCCACTAAAGACCCAACGAATAGCGTGGCTAATGCACGTTAAATCTGTCGAGGCTTCATTTCTTCCTGTGGGCGAGATATGGAAGATTGTTGAGGTGGCTTGAGCTCAAATGTCGTCCTTGACTGAGGTTCAAAATGACGAGGTCGTGCTCCAATAGCCCTCGTGTTCCTTCCAAGTGTGAATTTAATAATCATTCAGTCAATCAATCCCTTGTTTGATATCCTCGATGAGACTAATTTGAACTGGTGTTTTCCTATGAAAAAAAAAACTATATACTTTATATATATATATATATATAATTTAGAGGGCGTCATTTTCGTTATTTTTCCAGACGATGCACCATTTTTAGTATTTTATCCATAATTATTCATTATAAGAGCGAAATCGGAATAAAGTGTTTTTTCTTTTCTAATTTTTCAAACGCTGATTCATGCTGGTTTGTATCATTTCTTCATCTAATACCTATAACAGATCAAGTTTTTAGATTTGATTAATTGTCTGCTATTTTTCACAGAGAAATTTTTGATTGCATTACTGCTTTCTGTAGTCTTTTTCATTCATTCTTCCTAAAAAAAGTTAATAAATGGTAGTGATCTAGAATTAGTGATACTTGAAGTTAAACCATGGGCTAAACTTCCTATTTTACCCTGATGCTCTTATTATAGTGAACCTCAGAGCCCTTGGTGTTTTGCAGAAACTGTAAGAGAGAAATGTGCCACGTTAAGGTTTCATCCTCGTCACTTGTCCGTAGCTGAAAATTATGAAGTCCGTCACTCATTCTAGATGTCCATTCAGTTCCTAGGGCCGCGGTAGCCTAGTAGTCAAGGTCGTGGACTAGCGGCCGGCGGTTTTCGTTCAGTCGCGGGTTCGATCCTTGGCCGCCAAAGACCCGCCGTGTAGCCGGGGCTGATGTACGTTAAATCTGTTCGGGGCCCAAAGTCCTCCCGTTGGCGTGGTGTGGATGTTAGGAGAGAGGGGTGCCAGCTCAGGTGTCGTCCTCGTCACTTGACCGTGGTTCAAAATTACGAGATCCGTGGCCAATAGCCCTCGTGTTGCTTCTAGTGCGACGTTAATAAAAACTAAACTAAACCAGTCAGTTCCTAAGAACCAGTCACTAACCAGTCAGTTCCTAAGAACTGGGGGTATATTGGTAATGCCCATAATATCATCCGCCTCGATGTCAGCAATAATTGTGAGTCTAGATTCCGCCGAAGTCTATCAAGAAGAATGGGAAAGATGACACGTTGAATTTAACTGGATTTTTAAATATTTATATGCCATGATATGAATTTTAGGGAAAATAGATACCAGCTCAATCTTTGTCCTCTTTATCTTATCGTTGTCTTTTGTTATCAGCTACTTGCAATAGAGCAATGATCTTTATATTGTGTTTCACGGAACCCTGGTGTGTTGTACGAGTCAGACCCCAGGTTTCTATGAGTCAAAACCGAAATTCGAAAAGAAAATTGTAACCTTCATATTCTTTGATTGGAGCTTATTAACTAAAAACTGTAAAGTTACATCTAGTTATGTTTGAAAATTAATCAGAAGCTTCGCGTGTGGGCTGCCGACGTCCGTAACATGACGTCAGCAATGAACCTGTGAGAGTAGCTCCGATTTTATTGATTGTTCGGTCAATGTGTATGCAAAGAAAAGAATCACGTTCACTGCGAAATTTGTACAACCGCGAGCATAGCCGAATTATATGGTTCGTAGTTCGGAACAACGTATTTAAGTGAAAAATCTCTTTCAACGCATGAGGCAACGAACACAAATTTATCGAAGCGAATTAAATGTGGAATATGAAATTTGACTACAGGTAACATCAACAGAACTAGATTTTGACAGTTTGTGTGACACGATATAATGCTATTCATGAATAAATTACATTGATTTTATGTTAAAAAATTTTTAATAAAATTACGATAAATGCTTCTATTTGTCTTAAAATAAGGTACCGGTAACCTATTAAACTATTTTTAAGACATTTTTGTGAGGGCATGTGATGGTTCCCCGAAAACGCCTTAAATATGCGTGTGTGTGTGTGTGTGTGTGGTTCTAACAGTTCCCTGAATCGATAAGGTTTGAAGTATATTCTGAACGTACATTGACAAAGTGTAATATTTATGTATTTATTTAAATAGTAATGTATTAATATATATTTAGTTCTAATTTATATGAAAATCTTTTGAATCTATCAACGCAAGTATAGATCCTACAGTGGATCTTGCATGTCTTTTTTTTTTTAATTAGTTTAATCAAATCTGAATTTAATCAATTTCTGTGCTGCCACTCAGCTCCTAATACTACCATTCAAGCCCTGCAATTAGTTGCTAATCATTTCTCGATGCAGAATATTATTGGAGTATTTTAATCTTGGAATATCTCTTTCCAAAAGCAGCAGCGTGACAGTTAAATATGCTCTAAATCATGCGCAGCCAAAATAAATCATACTTAAAAATATTCTTTTTGAAAAGCACTGTATGCACAGTTTCCAAAATCCTGTCTTGTTTTTCACTAACACTCACTTCAAGTTTATACATGTATTTTTATCTTTATTTCTTTTTGATGATATTCTCCAGCTATAGAATCCAAATTAATTATTTGTTGATTCATTAATTTTAATTAACCATTTTTAATTAAGTTCCGACACATCCTTCTGAGTGGAAATGCAGTTGATGAAAGGCCATAATTCCAAGGCAAAACTCGAAAATGAGAGCAAAGAAAATGAAAATTATTTTCCGAATATCCTAAGATTAGGCGATATCTTTGTTACGTCAAAGAAGAGAGGAAATCTCTTTCACTGCTGTTTGAGAAAAAAAAAAAGATATATACAGAGTGTCTGGATTTATGTTTTAAAAATTAAATACGCACACATTTTGTTCGACACTATTCAGAACAATTAGTATGTGAAATTAATACAGAAATATAATCGTACGTAAGCAATTCTGATCGAAAGAACAATTTTTCCTACCCAAAAATTGATTAGCTGTGAGCTCACTCATTTGATTTATTTCATCGATTCAAATCTGTACTTCAAATTAATTACAAAATATTCTACTTCCGAGAAACTGTCTTCGAATAAAGTATTATAGTTTTTCTTTGAATAAAGTTAAGTTCTTCTGTTAATTCATATCTATAATTGCGTAAGCATAAAATTTATTAAAAGCTTTTATTTTGAAATCGTTTGGAGGAAAGAATGTGTGCACTATAAGAAATAGATTTTTGCAATTCAATTACACAATTTTAAAAGAAATAATTAAATCTAATGTTCGATAATTTTATTACTTAAATTATAATAGTAAAATTAGAATTATAATTCGTGTATTTCTGTCTTTTTTCTTATTACTAATTAATTCATTCAGATGATGACTTAAGTTATTGTAAGACGATAACCAAGTTGTTTAGAAATAAGAGAGAGATGACTTAACTTCATTCTAAAGCACATTATTTTACTTGCATTACAGAGATAAAGGTAGGGAAAAAAGAAGCAAAATACATACATTTAAAAACCATGCGAATTAAATGTGAGAAATTAAGTAAAAACCGTTTTTAATGTCTGTAAAGAATACTAAAAAGTTTTACGCTTGCATGAGAAAATTCACCTGAAATAAGTTGCAAACATTTATAAAGAAGATAAGCTTTTTTCCTTCTCACAATGTTTTTCGATTTCTCGAATTTTTAAAAGATGCTATTTTTGACATAGTATTGTCTTTATTTCGCAATAATTTAAATGTTGATTCTGCCGTACATGCTAATATGGGATTAATTCTGAAATTGTTGAATTGCATGTTTCTGGCAATGAATAATGCAGCTTTATTTGCTTGAAACTGGATATTTCATCTTTTAATTATCTATTGTTCGTGCCATACATACTTGTGTAAGTATATTTCGAAAAAGAATGATATAAAAATATCTTTTAAATAATAACAGATTTGGGAATTTATTTTACATTGAAATGACCTTTCATAACCTTATTTTCCCTCGTGCTTGAAAGGCATTTCGCTTAGAATGAGAATCTCTCTCAAACAATCGTTTGTTTCAAAAACAAGGTGATTGATACCCAGTTCATTCGCAAATTTTGGCAATTTCATCGACAATTTTATTCTTTGAATTAGGATTTGAAAAAACACTTTTAGGCTTACTATCAAAGAAAAATTGCTTCTGTATACTTTTTAGTTTAAGTATTCCATTATCATACAAAAGGATTTCATGTTTTGAAAAGATTTGCTTCCTTGTGAAAAAAAAAAAAAGATTTTATTCCTTCTAAAGCAATTCCGAATACTGTATTTTTCACATATGAATTTTAAGCAAGTTATTCTTTGTTCTATGCAAATAAGGTTTGAATTTTGGTTAGAACTTCCTCCATTTCATTCATCTGTTGTTTCAAGGATTTCTTTTTTTAAAAAATAAGTTGCAGAAATTCTTGAAATTTGATGTATTGTTCGCCAATTGATTGAAATTTTATCGATGGGTTTTACGACAAAGTTACTTGCGATAGAGAAATTGGCGAAACGGTAATGATCTTTTGAAATATGTTAAAAATGACAAAAAAAAAAATGACATGATTTTCTTAAATTTTTAAAATAAAATAAAACGCGTGTGTGTCTTTAAAAACGTATAACTTAATTTTGTTTATTCATTTATCAATTATTTCTCTTTAAGAATTCCAAGTATTCAATAAAATTTAAGTTAATAAAATTTAATACTGTGTATCAAATTAGAAAGCAGAATCTTTCAGAAAAATAATTTGAAATAGTCCCATTCTTAGATTGAACGATGTTAGTTATCTAGCGATTCTAAACTTTCATTTTAAACATCAGACACCACTAATTACGAATTTCAAGTTCTAAGTGATTTTAAAACTTCGTTAAAACAAGATGCATGATTTAATTACTTTTTTTAGTTTCTTTCTTGTGGATATTACTTAACTATCATTTAAACAAATGTTTTGTAAGTTATTAAATTAAATAGGCGTTTATTCATTTAAATAGACGTTTAGGTATTATTCTATGATTCTTCAACTAAATCTAATAAAGTGAAGTTTATTAGTTCCCCGATTCTTTTTGCACAAAATGAGAATAATGACAAAAATATTTATGAGAGCTATTAAAAGAGTGAAAATATGAGGATACAACATTAAATATATATAGTAGCAACATATGTGATGCTAGCAATTACTTAAAAATGTAAGTAATACATCTTCGTTTATAAAATATTCTATATTAGATAGTAAAATTTCAATCAAAGTTTGTAAAAAAAAAATTAAATGGTTGATTTATCATAAAATAAACTGTCGATAAAATTCTCTGATAGCTACTTTTTATCTAAATAAATTCATTTTTTTTTTAAGAATTACGCTACTTAATAAAGGTATTTATTGTTTAGAACTGGCTGAAATCCACTGGATTCTTATAATACTTTTGGAATGCTTTAAAGTCCAAGTTTATATAACTGAAACGAAAAGAAATTATGCAAAATTTAAAAACATTTTACCTTACAATTAACAATAAATATTAAATTATATGTTATTACATATTAATATATTTTGTGTTAAAATAAAATGTTATTAGATTAATTAATTATCGAAATGTCAAATGTGAATTTAACAAAAGTAGATTAAAGGCATTATAGATCATTGTA
>BMAW01040681.1:0-21214 GCA_019974015.1 Nephila pilipes | reverse complement strand
TTCCAATGAATTCCTCTATATATCTTCGATGCCTACTATCTCTCCCATCACATGCACTACCCTTCTTATACAGTAAGGATGATTTATATATAACACTGTTCTTTCACAAGGAAAGGTTCTCGAATGAAACATCGTAGTGAAGCAGACCTGAGGGTAGTCAAAAGGAAATGCACATGAGAATCAGTTACCATCACCATGCTTTCACTTTAAAAACGTTATTTGGTCAGATGAGTTACTGTTTCAGTTGGTAAGAACTGATGATAACATTCGAGTGCAGCACAGTCCTCACAAAGCCATAGACCCAAGTTGTCAACTAGGCACTGTCAAAGCTGATGGTAGCTCCTTTAAAAAATTATGAAAAAAAAAATTATTAAAAATTTAAAGAAACAAGGAATGTGGATATATAGTAATTAAAATTTCTGTTTTGGCTTGGGATTTGTTTATTTTAACTACGTTTTATTGAATACCAACCATCCCGTACGGATATTACTATATAATAAAAACTAGTAAAGACCAAGAATTGGAAGAACAAATTAACAAATCCAAAATATTACGCAAAAGAAATATTAAGGATAGAAAATAGAATAAAGATCTAAATACGCTGTTAAACAACAACCAAACTAATTTACTTAAATTAAAATCACATAAGTACATAATTTAACCCCGTTAGAAGTGACTATGATTGTGAAAACTATTATAAAAATTACACAAAAAACTATTGTAATTATTCTAAGAGATTCTTAAAAAACATTTATGTTAATCACATATGTATATATGTAATTTAAAGCTGAGATGTTTAAATAAACAACAAAACAAACAATAATAAACAAATTTAAGAAATAAATCTCAAAAGTTATAAAATAATATATCGAGGAAGAAATCCTTATTAAACTATTGAGTAAAAAACATATACACCAATCCTTGTAAATATACAAATAAATCACTGAAAATAAAGAAAATTGAATACGAATAAGAATACAAATTTAAGTATACAAAAAAACTATATACTACAGATAACTTTATAAAAGCAAGTAAAGTAAACGAAAAATTAAAATATCTTCAAAAATTTTCTATAGAAGAGATAAATAAATTTAAAAATTGAAGAAAAGCAAAGAATGAACATAATATTATTGATGTTGTAACAGGATGCAGACCGTAATAAGTTGGACTATTCTAAAATTAATGGCTAACATGTCCCCAATCAACACTTATATTTATTAAAAATGATTGTAAAACTAAAGGTATAATTAAACAGATATCAGCTAATAACAAACTTATTATCAAATCATTTAAAAATGAACAATATAGCAATCCCAGAAAATCCAAACAGATTTATATAGTTAATAATACGAAAATAAAAAAACAGAATTAATGTACAATAAAACTAAAAAGACCACATTATAAAATAAATAAGAAAACTTGCTAAGATCAGAATAAAACGGGAATACTATGAGCAAACATGGTTGACAGAATTCCCGCATTAGAATCCAAGGGATTGGGCAACAGACAACCAACACCATCTGCCAAACAGTGTTAGCACTAAATGCAAATCAGAAAATATTTACATAAATTGCAAAAATTAAAATCTACGTGAAGAACAAAAACCAGAAAAATTGCAAAAACGAAATACAAAAAAATATGAATGAAAAGTAATCTTAATTTAAAAGTATGTCTTAATTTAAAAACAACAATTTTTAATACAAAAAAAATTAAGAAATTTTTTTCACCAAATTATGAGTTAAAAATTAATCTATCTTATGATTTTTATATCTTTAATATATTTTTAACAAGTGAATTCGGTAATCAGCCTTTGCAGATGTAAGATAGAAATTATTTAAAATATTTTGAACATTTAGAAGGATATTAACTAATTTGATATTTCTAAGCAAATAACTATAATATATGTATATATAAGCTTAAATTGATATCAAACAAAGGAACTTTATTCATCGGAAAAAATAATTATCTCTCTTGTCAAAATATCATTAATAACCCTATTATCAACAACTTTTAAATTGATATCTAAAAAATTCGTTTCATAAGAATTCATATTAGTTTTAATCAGATTAATTAAGAAAAAGGTAAAAAGGTAAGCCTAGGCTTAAGCTTTAGGTTGAATTATTTTGAAAAATTAAAAAGGTTTTTCATATATCTAAAAAAATAAATTTATTGTTCCTTTTTAAGTTTTATTCATAGAAATAAATGCATATGAATATTGGCAAGACTATAATTAGTCGGTTTTATCTAGAGACAAAAAGTCTAGTATAGATTATCTCTACAGGTTGGAAATCGTAGGAGAATCTGATTTATGTAAATTTAAAGCGCGTAATCACGTAAATTGGAAGCGCGAAAAATTGGAAAATTAAATTAAATTTAAATGAAATCGTTACACACACAAAAAAATGAGGAGTGATCGAAAAGTTTTAGTTATTACTAAAAATAAATTAGATAGAAATTTAACTTTTATTTATTATTGTTAAGATTTCTCTACATAGTCATAATCCATAGTTATATATTTCTCCTTGAGTTTTTTGACTTTTCGGAGGCCATCATTTCAGGACTCAACAGATTTTTTGAACTCTGTCTTCTCCATGCAGCGGGTTACTTCAATCTGAAGCTTACGGAACCCAAACAAATTAACATTGATAGCTGTAATTTAGAACATTATGTACATTATGATAAACTACAACGCAGAATTTTTTTTTTCTAGATATATCTCGGTATTCAAATTATTATTATACCTGTCGTATATATATATATATATATATATACGAGTATAATATGCATATCACTTATATTTTATAAATTGAAAATAATGTGTTAAATTTATAAAAATGTTCATATTTACTTTGTGTGCAACAAATTAAAACTGTTCCACCTTCAACTCTTAAAAATGAATCTGTCAAGTTTTTTTTTTTTTTTTTGAAGTAATATTTGGGACTCAAAAAGCTTTTTCAGTTAATAACCTTATAACTACCAATATTTTATTAATTATCTCTTTTCATCGACTCTATCTAAATTTACTCAAGTATCATTTGACGAATTTCTAAAAAGAAAAAAGTAGAATTCCAACTCATCCCCCTCCGTACTGTCACTAAAATTTATCAAGATATTTATTCCATTTGTATCGATTTACTTGTATAGCGAAAAGAATGGACCTTCATGTGTAACGAAATTAAGACTCTTTTATCATTTATAACCTCTGACGGTTTCAAGGTTATATTGATGTCTGACGTTAAATGGTTCTCAAATTGACATGATTGTTGAAGAAGTTTTTAAATGAGTGGTAATGATTTCTATGAGTTGCGATTTTTGCTTTTCATTTTAAAAAATGTAAAATTCTTCCATAAATTGATAACTGTAGGAACAATAAATATGATGCTACAAAACTGCATCCGGTATTACAGCAAATAATTCATTTACCATTCTTGTTTTGAAATTTCAGAATTTTCACATTTTCAGTATTACTCTTTCTTTATTTCTAAAATGACTTCAACTAAAAGAACATTATTTTTATTCATTTTTTTATATTTGGAGTTACTGAAATGTTGAATGAAAATAATATTCTAAAATCTAATTTTTAATTATATGTTTTATTTACGTACCGAATTGTTTGTGCAACGATTTTGTTTTTCTTGGTAACAGACGATTTCGTTACAACAGAGAATATCGGTTATATTTTTTAAAAAGAATTATTTTACTGAATACTTACTGTCTGTTGATTCTTTTCTTCAAGATGACCTTGGACAGAATCGGAATCGTTTCACGTGAGTAAATTTCGCTTTCTCTCAGTTGTCTTTTTTTTTTTTTTTTTCTCATTATTATTATTAAAAAGAGTTCAGTTAATGTTAAATGAAATTTTCAGCATTCGATAGCAATTTTCAAATTAATTGTCTTCTCTTCGTCGCGTTCCTTTCAATTTTAATATATTTTTAAATTGCAGATTTCCAGTAATACATTATTGTATTTCAAAATTGTATATATATTTTTATGTGAGAAATCTCTTTATTTCTTTATCTCGTGCAAGACATAATAGAAATCAAATATTCGACAAAAAAATATTTTATTCAAGAAATAGCATTTATGACAACTCAATCCATTGATTCATATATTATATATAATTAAATGGAACTTTTCAATTTGAAATGTGAAATTAAAACTCCTTGTAGTTTATGTGTCATTATTGAAAATATTGCTTAAAGAAAATTTGTGATAATCAATAAATCTTTTAGAGAATTTTAAAAATGTATTCATATAATCCTCTGAATATATTAGCAGTGTATTATTTCATTTGTGCTTTTTCTATACTATACCAAACAAATAAACTGGAAAATAAAAATTAGTTTTGAAATACACACCTACGCAATATATGCTTTATATATATATATATATATATATATATATATATATATATATATGTTTGTGTGTGTGTTTGTTTTCTTAAATGCATTCAAGTGTATTTATTTAAAATAGAGCAACTCGAAACAATCATGCAGTAACCTTGAAACTTTTCAAATATGAAAAGATCGAGTAGGTATGAAAATTATTTGAATTTCGTGTGATCGCCCATGCGCACACGCGCGCCAGAGTTGATGCAATCCTAAACCAGCAGGTAGAAATACCTGTGGATTTCAAACTCCGTATGAACGCGAAAGACATTATAATTGATAAAATAACGAGTACGAACGTCACAGACGACGATTCGAACATTTAACAGTCTACGATTAAGGTCTCATTATTGGAATGAAAATCGCAGGGTTGTTGGCGAGCAATATAACTCGCCACTTGAATCGTTCTGACTATATAATTTAACACTGTTGGCAACAGTGGACACTTGATGGAAGTAGCGATGCACCGGTTCAAAATTAGCCAGACGAATCACATATGGAAAGAATAAAAGAATCGTTCTCAAAACACGCTCAAATCCAAAGGCAATCTATTTTTTGCTCGTGAAACTGTAGAAGTTCGAGTGGGTGTGAAAACCGTTATGAGACCTTCCAAGAATCGAATCTTCCTGCATCCTTTTCGAGTTCTGCCTTTAACACCAAAATATCACTTGCAATGGTGCAAACACCAGATTAAAGTAGAAAACTATGGAAGGCGTTCTATGCTGTTCGCGCATCGCTTTGAGGTCAGATGACCATCGTGTCTGAGTGTGAAGGGCCGTTGGACCGAGTCTAATCCTGACCTTGCTGTCCCGAACAACAGGCATTATAGTCTGGAGAGCCATATCCTTTGATAGTTGGCTTCCTAGCGGTATGTGGGTGTTAAGTCTCATTTGATCCCATTCCTTGCTAGGAGTCCTAGGGTTTTGTATCAACAAAATAATGCCCGACCTCATACATCACAAGTTGTCCGGGATTGCCTATGTCAGGGGTGTGTAATTGTTTTGACTCGGGGGTCACTTTGTGGAAGTGGGGGCTAGCAAATGGCCACATCTTTTAAATTGATTGCATTCATTAGTTAACTTTGGATTTTAGAAAAGGCATAAATTATACCACTAAAATTTAAAAAATAATAATTAAATGAAATAAGTGGCAGTTTTATTCATTTTTTTGTGCTTATTTCCTATAATCTATAACTGCAAGCGCATTTAATATTAGAATCAGTTTGATGAGACAAATGTACCCTATCACAAAAACTATCAGCAGCTTTTCGATTTTTTTTTTAAATTCTCATCAAAGCCTGTAAATTAATGTCTGTCAAAGATCATCTATATTTAATCCTGTTGATCTTCAGGAAAGAAAGATTTTGCTCTCAGATATATAAAGACCCAAATGTAGAGAACAATTTCCCAGGAAATTTCTGCCTACATGAAGTTTTTCAGTAGACAAAAATTTGTAAAAGTCAACTAATGTCACACCGATAAGAATTTATTTCACAGTGTTATCTGACCGTGTGGCAATAAGTAAAAGCTGCAGCTTCTTAGGTGTTGTGGCAATAACAACAGCGATGGGGTAAGAGAGCGAATTGAAGTTAGGCTTAGTTTTCTTTAAATCCTGAAATATTATGGCTTCGTTCCCCAAACTCTACAGATCATCCCTAATTTTAGCAGGAAAAACACTTTCAGGCATTTTCCTAATAAAGGGAAATGATAATAATTGCCTTCTTCTGCTCGCCTTGCTAAAAAACCTCGTTTTGGTTTGAAGGATTTTACGCACGGGAGGGAAATCTCAATTCTGGGCAAATTTTTCTGACGGCAGACCATTAAAAAAAATTTTTTTTCATCGCGCCGCTATTTTTTCATCCCTGGCCTAAGTCATTTACGAACAATTTCGTAGTTTTCACGCTCCCCCGATTTATCCCCTATAGCGCATGTCTAGGACCAGATGAAATATAACCTGCCGTCGCACCAAAATATTCAAGTTTTAGACAGCACTGTTAAACAAATGTAGGACAATCTGCCCCATGACAACATCAGGCATCTGTTTGACTCAATACCACATTCTATTGCAGCAAGTGGTTGTGCAATGGCCTATTGAAGGGGACTGGTCTAAGGTCCATAACTGGTTCAATAATTACTCTACTGGTCTGACTTTGCAATTACTTGTGTTTTTTGCATGTGTCTTTAGGTTAATTAAATTTCTCTTGTATCCAACACTTCCTTCTCCATGCGTCGTTTTCATTGACTGTGAGTTATAACATTTTCAAAAACTAGAAACAAAAAAAAAAGAAATTCATTAGGTTATGGAATGGAAGTGCTTTGTAATCACTACTCAAATAGACGACATGAAACATACGTAAATGGAAGAAGATAAGAACATATTAAACCAAAGGTGGAAAAAAATCTTAGGCTTTTAAGCTCTCAAGAATGGTTTTCTGAATTTATCATGATTTTTCAAAAAAAAAAAAAAAAAAAAAAAAAAAAAGTTACTTTAATATATATTCACATTTCTTCTGAGCTAAATAAGATAATGCTACATAAATGTCAATTAAAATTAAAATTTTATTTTCTCGTTTCTATTTGTCTTGGTGTTATTTAAACAAACGTTTACTGAATTAAGCTGTCTATCAATGAAATGACTGAAATCTTAAATATATTCTGATGCTAGGACGAAATACTTAAAAGGGAGTAATTACACCTGTTGTTATCGAGTGTTTAGAAAATGCGAGTGCACCATCTGGTTAAGGCGACTTCCTGTATTTTGTAATAACTGATGAGCAAGGCATTTGATGGATTAAATGTTACGTTTATACTCAAAGTTCCGCATTTTTTTATTTTTGCAATACAGTAGCCTCTTTTTGATTCGATATTCGATGGTTCAGATGGTTCTATAATCCATCACCGATCGACCCATTTCGCTTTCGGATTTTTTCGGGTAGATTCGGGAGTTTGTTGATCTCGAATACCAAATTGTGGCAAGACGCTACTCGTATTTTGGTCTAATGTTTCTTATAATTGTCAGTTTTCATATTAGAGCAGGGTTTTTTTTTTTTTTTTTTTTGCGCAACATTTCAATTGCGTACGTGTAGTAAAAGTTTCTGAAAGTGGTGTTCCTCCAAGTGGTAATAAAACAAATAAGCGTAAGCAGGTGACTAGAGTAACTCGTCATTACTCGTTTGAATTATCCTTGTACCGTATACATTTTTCTTTTGTGCTGTATTTTTTATCAGTACAAGAATATCCAATTAAATTAATGCTCAATGTTTGAATTTGATTGGATACGACGAAATACTTTGCTGGATATTTATATCATCTACACAGGTTCAGAATTTGAATAAGTACCAAGTTTTAAGACTAAACAACCTTCTAACGAAGGCTGGTTTTGTTGGTATTGTTATTTATTACACTAGTTAAACAGGAATATATGATATTGCGCTTAAAACTTATTAAAATGAAAAAATAGCATAATGTAGAATTATATTCTCGGCTTTAATAAAAAGACAAAGAAATGCGTGAATCCCAGACAGGTACGGAGGCGATATCCCTGACCGAATTGTAGAAAAACTTTCTCTCTTCGCATCAGTGGGCACTGGCAAATATAACAAAACCCGTTCAGTTAGATGTTTCGATTCATCACCATTCGTTCATCTTTTTGATCCGGTCCCTTGGAGTTGTTCGTTCAGACTAATATACTAGACAATTGGTTCCTAACCAGGGGATAACAACCCTTAAGAGGGTCGCCTTCGGTGTTTTTTTGGGGGTAGGGGGGGTCTCCGGTTGTCAATTTTAAAAACCAAAATTAAATTTTTAAATTTAAAAGTAGGTGTTAAATGCTAGTGATATATAAAGAGTGATGAAAACAAAGGAGAAAAGTGCCGCCCATTTCAACATTTAAGTAACTCTTGATGAAGTGATGGATACTGTTCATGCTCAAGAGTTCCCCTGTTGGCTGTGCGATTTCGCGCACTTTTTGAGTTGTGCAAGCATCATATTAGATAACCACTTGAGAGTATTTTTTTCTCTTTACCCTTTGTCTTTAGAGTGGGATCTTAACGAGCACCACCCACGTCAAAAATAAATCTCGTCTTCAAAGGCTGGGCAACCTCTTTTTTTGAGCATTCTCGTTCAAGTGGCCTTTGTGAGCAAACTCTTATGAGTTCAGGTGGCCGCGGACTTACGACTGGCGGTTTTCGTCGAGTTGCGCGTTCGAGCCTTGTTTTCACAAGAGACCCACCATGTAATCTGGGCTATTACACGTTAAATCTGTCGAAGCTCAAAGTCCTAAAGTTGGCGAGGTGGGGAAGGTTAAAGTTGGCGAGGTATTGAGGTGGGGAAGGTTAAAGTTGGCGAGGTATTGAGGTGTGGAAGTTAGGAAAGGGGTGCCAGCTCAGGTGTCGTCCTTGTCACTTGACTGAGGTTCAAAATTACAAGGTCCGTCGACAATAGCCTTTGTTTTGTGTTTAATGTGTCGTTAATAAAACAATCAATTCTAAGTGTGTGGAAAAAGTCATTTAAAATTCATACAATCAACTTAACAATTATCCAACTGAGCTCCACAACAGATGCAAAAAGAAAGAATTACGGCGAGGCCCAGACAGTGCCTTAAAAATTAAGGTAAGAGCTTGAAAATATTTTACTTAAATTTAAAAGTATTAGATTTTATTGTTTTAACAATTGCAGTCTTGGATACATTTTCGTATTGACGAAAGGGCTGAACAATTAGACAGATTGAAATAGAAGCGAATCGCTTTGAGAGCAACAGTTTCTAAGCTGTTAATAAGGTTTGAGGAAAATTTAGCAAAGAGTTATGCAAATTACATGAATTAATTTAGAAAAGAAAAGTAGCTTAAAAGAATCGGATGAGTCTATTCAATTATTAATTGAATATAGTCTGTAGTAGTGAATGTAGTTGTTTTATATAGTATTACCAAGAAAAATGTTTTCGAAAGGTAACACATGGATCAATAAGTTCCGAGACTAACCCAGAGATGGCGCTCGTAGTAAACCAGTAACCAGGTCTTTCTACTGTACGAACCTTTGCTTGAAACGTGTCAAAATTTTAAGTCGATCGGACCAGAAACAGCTGAGTTATCGAGGTTGGAGTAAAGTCGTTTTGTAGTTTGTTTAAAAAATGGAAAAAAACGAGTTTCGTGTTCTGATAAAACATTGTTTTTTAATGGGTAAAAACACCGTGCAAGCGAAACAATGGATTGAAAAATGTTACCCGGACTCTTGTCCATAAAAAGCAACGATTTGTCGGTGGTTTGCCGAGTTTAAACGTGGTCGTACCGTCACAAATGACGCGGAACGCTCGGGTAGACCCGTGGAAGCCGTTACACTGGAAAATGTGAGTGAAGTGACAAAAATTATAATGAAAGATCATAAAAGGAAGCTCCGTGAGATTGCTGAGATGACACAGATATCATATGGAAGTGTATTTACTATCCTTCATGAAAAATTGAGCATGAAAAAGGTTTTTTCCAAGTGGGTGCCGCGATTGCTTTCGATGGAACAAAAACAGCAACGAGTCGATGATTCAGAAAGCTGTTTATCGCTATTTACTCGCAACAAAAAAGATTTCTTGCGTCGTTACGTGACCATGGACGAAACATGGATACATCACTACACTCCAGAGTCGAAGCGGCAGTCATCTGAGAGGCGCACAGCTGGCGAAAGCCATCCGAAAACGCAGCAGTCAGCTGGCAAAGTCATGGCGTCAGTTTTTTGGGATACGTATGGCGTGATTTTCATTGACTACCTCGAAAAAGGTAAATCGATCAACAGTGATTATTATATTGACTTGCTGGAGCGTTTGAAGGAGGAAATCACAAAAAAACGACCGCACATGCAGAGAAAAAAATCCTTTTTCACCAAGACAATGCACCCTGCCACAAGTCGATGAAAACAATGGCAAAATTGAACGAATTGGGCTTCGATCTGCTTCCCCACCCCCCATACTCGCCAGATTTAGCCCCCAGTGACTACTGGCTCTTTGCTGATCTTAAAAAAATGCTCCAGGGAAAAAGATTTGGCTCAAATGAGGAGGTCATCGCTGAAACTGAAGCTTATTTTGAAGCGAAAGATAATTTTTTTTATAAACATGGTATTGAAAAATTGGAAAAGCGTTGGAACGATTGTATCACCCTAAAAGGTGATTATGTTGATGAATAAAAAAAAAATTTGCAAAAAAAATGTTGTTTTCAATGTTAGTCTCGGGACTTATTGATCCATGTGTTAAAACAAATTAATCTAGTGTTAGAAAGAGATAAAGCAAAATACAAAATAACGCAGGGTCGCGAACTCCTAAAGGCTCAAACCTCCATAACACTTTCAAAACTGGTGTTAGAAAAATATTCAAGGGATCCTAAAAAATTCTCGGATTTTTGGGACAGTTACGAAAGTAGTACAAACAAAATCAAAACAAAAGTCTTTGTAATAATGAAAAATCAGCGTACCTGAAGACATTACGCTAAAGTGTAATGCAGTGACTTTATAAGAATTGAAAGGAAAGAGATGTAATGAATGTGTACAAACTTTAAAAGAAATTATAATTAGTTAATTCATGAATAATTTGTTGAATCTAGAGCCTGTTACACAGATAAAACCAGAAAATAATGTTAAGGCTGTATAAAGGTTATACGATGAAATCGAAATTGCAGTTTAGAATTTGAAAGCGAAAGGTGTTAGAAAAGATTCATTTGTTCAGTTATTAATGACTGTGTTGTTACAATGGGCTGTAGAAGAATTCGTTCTAGAATTCAATCGAAGGAAAAATCAAAAGAAGAAATGTGTTATAAGTTTATTAAGATTTCATTAAGAATGAAATGGAATTCTGTAGAGCATCTAATTTATCGACGAAAGAGAAAAAAATATATAAGCGAAGATATAAATATATATATAATCTGATTTAAGCAAAATTATACTTTGCTTCTTATTTCTTTTAAGATTTTTTTTTTTTTTTGGTTAAAGCAGAATTCATAAAATTTTTACAATTCATGTTTTTGAAGTTGTACTATATTAGAATCGACTTTTTCATTGACTTTAGTAATCACTTGTTTCTTTCATCTGTCTGTATTAATTTTATAATGCTGAAGATCTTCTCAACATTAGCTTTTTGAGCTGAAATTCCAAGAACAAAGAACAAACTTTATAAAATTCTGGATCTCCTTTCTTTCAGAAAAATATTTAACTCGATTAAAATCAGTTGAAAGAGTTACAAATTCAGCATTGTGTTCCATTTCTTGAAGAAGATTATTTAAATTTAGTGACTGATCAAACAACAAAAAGTCATTAAATTGTAGTACTATTTCGCTTAAGTATGCAAAGTATTGTTCAATATCCTCCCCCTTCCCAAGAAGACGTCTTTTCTACTGTCTTATCAAAAATTGTTCCTACTGTTTATCCTATAGCTATGAAAAAATTTAAATTCTTAAAAAAAAGTTGTCTATTTATTCAAATGTAAAATACCACGTTCATAAATGTCTATAAACTCTTGCTTCATAACTGAACTTCTTGGATTATCTTCATAACTTTTTTTATAATTTGATTCACTTTCAGCAACAAATTTCTTGCTCTTTTCTTTTGGTAAAACTTGTTTTAATTGAACTTATAATTTTTGTTGTTTCCGGAAGGTATTTTCTTTTCCCGTTATTAATGAATTTTCTTAAACTAACATTGTACGCCTGGGTCAAAACTTTAAAAGCTTTTTTCTCACATTTTAAAGGAAAAACTAATTGAATAAAACTAATTATTTAAAGAATTAAATTTTACGCCAAGTTTCTCGCCAAGTCGCCAAATGGCCTCCGAATCCCTATGTTCAAGACAGGCGAATGTTACCGAAAATATATGTTACTGACAGACGAATGTTACTCAAAATTTAAGGTATAAAAAAATTACTTTACGAAAAATAGGAAGTTTGAAAGATGAAACCCATGTTCAAAAAGCTCGTTTTTTACCAATTTTATTTTTATTTTGTTGTGAAAAACATACGTCATAGAATGTATAAACATTCAAAACATTTTTAAAAAATACATAATTAACTTGGGGAGGAGCTCATTTTGTAAGAAATATGATCCAAGAGCAGGACATATTTCCAGCATTCTATTAATAGATGGAAAATGTAGATAACCATCTGGTTTTGAGTGAAATAGCATCTTTTTTTGCATTCTAAAAAATTACTGAACTCTTATAATGCTTCAGTTCTTGCAGTGTAAATCCAAAAATAATTAAGATTATACTCAATGTCTATGATCAGTTCATTAAAGGCCCGAAACACATAGTTATTCAATATATATGAGGAAAATCTATATCACTGATGCTTTTTCCCAGTGTATTGTTAAATGCTGGAATGCGTTATTTTTTTCTTCGCGATTTATGCCGCCAAAGTTGGTGTTATAGCTATCCCCTCCAAAACGTTATACACTTTTCTTTTCAATTTTTTTCTCCTAATGCTTTTATCAGTACTCGAGATATAATTTCAGCTTTTTCATTCCACAAAAATAACATTTCTATAAGTTTATAGGAATCTATCGAAGAACTGAATTAAAGTAGAATTTTTTTTTTTTATTCTGCGCCAAAATTCGATCCATAAGTATATACTTCAATAAATGTAACACTTTTTAACGCTTCAGAAGTCATATAAGGAGAATTTAGAGCAAGAACATTGTTGACAATATACTTCACTTTGGTACGACCAGAAGAAACTTTTGATTCAATTTCAGAATCTGGCAATACGTGTTTATATAATTTTGATAAGAACAAATCGCATGGTATATGACTATAACGGTATTTTGAAGAAAGGATGGTATAAATTGCTTCAGCTGCCAATATTTGCTCTTCTAGTTTTGAATGTTGCTTTATAAAAAATGAATAATTTTTTTTTGAACTAACTTCCCATCATATTTTGATTTCATATTTATTGGATGAAAAATGTTGGGATTGGTGATATCTTATAATACTACCTGTTTCTTTGTATTTCGTATTCTCTTTTTTAATTTCAGGATAATTTTTTTTTTTAAATTTTACAAGCAAGGGTTAAAAAATAAAGCAAACTACATATGTGTCACATTAATAAAATTTTTAAAATAAGGATTTTAATTTTTTTAAAAGCTAACGTGTTGACAATTTTCTTTTCTTTCTTTCATTAGCTAAGTATTGTGTTATTATATCAATGTATAGCAACATACACCAATATCTATACAAAATAACAATTTTCATCAAATTATAAGAAAGTAGAGCTTATTTATACTCTGACCCTTGACTTCCGAATTTTTGATCGTTAAATAAAGGAGGTACAAATAGATAAAAGAAAATTTTCAAATGTTTTATATATAGTGATCTGGCGGTTGCGAAAGAGGGGGCCGCGGGGAACTTGATTTTTTTAATAAGGTTGGGTAGGGTTTGTTTTTTTGTTTTTTTTTTTTTTTTTTAATCATATACCTGTATTCAGTTCAAAAATAGGCGTAAAACAAGTTTAACGTATTTTAATGTCAGCTTAAAATTTTTTTTTATCATTCAAATAATTTTCAGCAGCTGTTTATTATTTCAGTGTCCAGAATTTCTTAACCATCGAGTACTGTTCGCGACTGCTTTATGTCCCATTTTTTAAATAATGAGCCCTTTTTCTTTTTTATTTATTTTTCAATCTTTAAATTTGATGTCGAACCAGCCTCGTGACGGTTTTCAGTTTTGTATTCTGAAATTCTGGCTGTCGCTATTGAATAGGAGTGCCATTAGAATCTTAAACAGGATAGGCCAAAAATCCCCTTGTATTTAAAGGTAACTAAGACGCTTTCGACAAGAAAAAGCGAGGTTATTACCAAATTCAAATAACTTTACTTTTTTAAATGGGAAGCTATGGAAATTATATTTACACAGTGAGGTGTCTGTATAATTTTGTATCTGTTTACTCAAAAAATATCGCATTTATACACATAAATAATTATGTATGTGCAATAAATAATCAATAGTTGCATTTACATTTGTAAGTCATGTACTCTTTTAGGTACATGTTGCATAACATCCGCTGCATTTATAATTTTAAAAATTTGCGGACTACTTATAAGCGTAACATTCTACACATTCAACGTAAGTGTTAATTCAAAAATCATGTTTAGCAAAATATAAACTTTAAATTTTATGATTCAAATTTCTCATAATTGTTCTACAATTATCGTGTAATACTTAAAAATTGTGAGTGTTTATTAAAAAAAAAATTTATTCACATTACAGGAAATAAACCTCATTTCATAATAACATTTCACAACAGTTTTATTGCTTAAGACTCCCTTCTACCCGCCATTTTGATTTCGTCAGCTTAATGTTAATTCTATGGAATTTTGACTTTAATCCTCCCATCTTTATTATTTGATCTATAATGCAATAAAGTGAATGCAATAAAGTGCATCCGAAAGAGCAAAAAATAATAATTGCTTCTGTGGAATTATTTTTTTCCTCCGATTCTTAAAAATATTTCAAAATATTCTTTAAAGACCGGAAGACTCAAAAACGAATAATTAAAATAAGAATAAAAATATTTTTAAAAATCTTAGGAAAAAAGTAATTCTACAGAAGCGTTGATTATTTTTTGCTCTTTCAAATGCCCTTTATTGCATTCAAATAGATCAAATAATACAAATGTGAGAATTAAAGTCAAAATTCAATAGAATTAATATTACGCCCACGAAATAAAAATGGCGGGTAGATGGGAGCCTTAATGTCAGTATAAACATTCCACCTATCAGAAATGGAGTTCAAAGAAAAGTTATCACCTCCAGTCATTTTAATCATACATGCTTGGTCGAAAAGTAATGGCTGCATGGCCTCAACCTTTGTTATTTGTTACTTGATTTTCACAATTCTTGTTTTACTTGAAAATTGCATGCATCCCTTATGCAATGTATTGATCACTTTTTTTTGACATAGTCCCCATCCTTTTCCAAGCACTTGTACCTATGCGTGATTAGTCGGGCAAATCCGTTGGAGAAATATTCCGGTGCCTGTTGTCAACTCCAGGCTTTGATAGTAACTTTCACCATGTCGTCAGAATAAAAATGATGTTTCTTTAGATTTTCTTTTACTTCGAGAGGATGTGGAAGTTGCAAGATAGAGTACAAAAAAGGCTCGCTACTTCGATCTTACTCTATGTGAGCCACCCTCTTCATCAGCTCTCAGCACACCAATCACACGTGGGAACAAAGAAACTAAATGAATTATATAGAAGAAATATATAGCTTTAAGGAACAAAAAAAGAATTTTAAAAATTGGGTAGTAAATAATAAAGTTATTGTGGTGGAGACCTTACTTTTCAATTAAGTCTCATAAAAATAAAAATGAAACAATTTAACAAAAAAATGTATAATGTTAAACATTTTGTTATCCTCTATCAATACATCAAACAGATAACAAACAGTACTATTCATTTGTTACGCTTTAAAATCGTGAAAAGTTATTATTTCAATCACGTCAAGATCAGTCAAAAAAAATTCCATTTTAAAAAAAGACACTACTCTTTTTTTACACTTACAAACAACAAACTAATATTTAACTTAAAATAAAATAATTTTTATACAAAATAATAATTAATATAATGTTTATGTGTGTTTTATACTCTTAAAAGCTTTACACCGAAAATTCCCTAATAATATCTTCAATATTTATTTTACTGGGTTATTGTTTCGACGGATAAAACTGTTACGGGAAAAAAAATTAGCTCACATCTAATACCCAATTATATAAAAAAACTAAATACAATTTTCGATCTTAATTTCGAGCAATAATGAAAGAAACTATCACCGTATATAAATATGAATCGATGAAGAAAAGAAAAATAATCATTTTTGAAAGCACATATAAACGTTTTACTGCTTTAAAAATAAAAATAAAAAAAAACGAAGCTTAGAAAAAAGAATGGAAATTTTTCTCTAAAAAAACGAAATTTAAATTTTACTGAGCAATGAAATACTCAATTTTCAAATGTTGTAATAATTGAATCATGTAAATTCGAGGAGTTTGTGGCGGTCATACCTTCGCATCGCCCTTTGTTCACTCCAGATAGTAGATATGAATATTATGTCACAAGTGGGATGCATACATAATACTCCGGGAAAAGATAACGATTTTACGAAGAACGCCGTCGGCGAAAATATGCTTGAGTGTTCCGCGAGAAGTAAACGTACCGATATATAAATTATATATCTGTAGTTGTAATGTCCTTTCATCATTATTTATTTCTACTGCAATTGTTCTTTCTAATAAAACATTCAATAAATACAAACTCCAGTTAAAGATACAAAATAACAAGATAAATTATTTTTTTTTATCATTGAAAGATTAGGTAAGGTCACTCTCTCACTTGAAGCCTACTTAACTCATCAGTTCGAAATTCGGGTCAACTAATAAAATCTTCGCTTACCATTTCTCTCGTTCTAATTCAATCACTTCAAACAAGCAGACAATTCTTATCTTAGCACTTTCAATATGATTCGCTTTAACCCCAAAGATTAACTGCAATGCTTTAATATAAGTTACAATTATATATCAGTCTGAGTTCATCTTCTATGCTCCCTTCATTTGTCTTTCAATTTTATTTCATTTATATCCCTATCTCGAATTCACTTCACTTCACTTATATCTTCATATACTTAACCAAATCATGATTCATTTTATTTCGCATGAATTTGTAATTTTGTAATGTAATTCAAGTTACTAAAAATCTCTTAGATTAGTGAAAAGAAAATCGCGAATAGCTCATCATAAAGTATTAGTAGAGTAAATTCATAGATATTAGCACAATTTATACATAAGAAACAAAATACATAATCCAGCATTTCATACTTTTCGACCCTAGCAGTAATCCAGCAATTTCTTCTAGGAAAACAAGCCGTGCATGCATTATTTTATGCCTTCTACATTAATGGAGTATCAACTGTCAATACAAAGCAGAGCATTTTTGGAAGTTTGAGTTATTTTACGTGTTTGACACTTTATTTCAGTATATTATATTAAATTTTATGCAATAAAAATTGTAATTTTTAATGTTTTTCCCATAATCTGGCTTTTTTAGTAATGCTACGATGCTCTGGTTCGATATCTGCCGGATAGCACAGAGAGTATTGTTAAATTTACTATTATTTTTATTGAATTGATCTTTAATTCTCATCATAAAAGTTGTAGTAGCGATAGAGTATGGTTGCATAGAAAAAAGAAATGGCGAAAAAGTAATACATGAGAAGTTAGAGATTTCATTCATTTCTTATTGGTAAGAATAATTTCCTTTATTCTGTCAAAAAATAAAATAAAAAAAAAAAAACTGATTTATAGACTGACAACGTATCTAAATAATTTTGCTCCATTTCGACTTTTAAAGGAAAATAATCTTAAAATAAACGATGAAAGACAAATCGTTCTATGCAAAGTTTTGCAAAAAAAACAGATTTGGAATTCAAAAATTCTAGATTTTTTTAAAAATAATTATTAAATTATTCAATTTAATATTAGAATTAAAGCAAACGATAAATTATTGATGCGAAAAATAATATTCTTTCCATATATTAAGATGAAAAAAAAACCCGATAAATTTTTAAATTGAACTTATTTAAAACTGAACATTATTATTATTGCGCGAGATGAAAACAAGTCACGTGCATTTCGCGCTTTCTTTTGAAACGTGGTCGGGTGATCAATTTATAGATTACACGAGGCAATAACCTTTTTTTTGGTGGCTAATAAATAAACATTTCCTTACTGTTGGAAATTCCGAATAATCATTTTCTCGAAACATCGTTTGGCAATAGATTAGTTTTGTAATTTTTAAACAATTGTTAAAAATTACATTTACTTGAAGGAAATCGTTTGTTATTTTATTATTATTATTATTTTTTTTTGGTGACAGTGATTTATTAAAAAAAAGTATTGAAAATTGCAATTCCACACTTAATACTAGTTTGCTGCTCATGGTATTATTTTCGAATCCAACAACTTAAGATGGGGTATCATAAAGTTATAATAAGTACTAAGAAATAACCGAGATATACGGATAAAATTTCTTCTCTGCATAGTAATTGATCTATTAGTGCATAATGTTGTAAATTCCCTGTGCATTAATGTTCGTTTGTTACGTTTCAGGAGGCTATCGATTGAAATAACTCGCAGAATGGAGAAGATAATCCACTGAGTTCTACAATAACAGTCTTCGAAAGTTCATGAGAGGGAGAACTGTATAATTCTGGATGGTGATTGTGTATATTGCGCGAAGTTTTAAGAATAATAAATAAAAATAGTTTCTACCTCTCGATTATTTTTATTAATAATTAAAACTTTACGATTCTTCAGGTTACTTCAATCTCCGGTTTCCTGAAACCAAGCAGATCAACATGAATATCTCTAATTTACAATGTTATGCACACAATTATCAGTCAATATAGAAAATAAATTTTATCCAGATATGTCTCGTTTATTTCTAAGTAATAATTAAAACTTTATATATATTATGTATATAAACAGGACATAAACAGTATATTTCAGAAAATTTAAACACTCTAAGAGTATCCAAAACAAAAGCAATACAACTAAGAGAAATAAGAGAAAAAAACTAAAAAGTTAAAGAAATAATTAGAAATCAAATTAATAGCTATACAAATCAAACAAAAATTTAATTCAATAATCAAACAATCTAAATTTTCAAACTCTAACACACACACATAATATTTAACGGAAAGAACTAATGAAAAGTTCTATCCGTTAGTGAAGTGAATATACATATATATATTTCATTAATTTAATAATATTTACTGAACAATATGCTTCCATCGTCACTTATGAATTCTTACCAGCGTGATGGTAATTTATAAATATCATTTTCGAAAACTGCCTTGTCTTTACAGGTGAAGAACTCAGATAGTGCTAGGTAGACGTATGCTTTAGTTTCGAATTTTTCTCCTTTCAAAAAATTTTGCAGGGAGATAAATAAGTTACAATTAGGGGGTTCAAGGTCTGAGGCGTATAGTAAATGCGACAGAAATTCCCAGCCTAGGTCTGTGATTTCTTGACGAATCACCAAAGCAGCATGTGGTTTGGCATTGTCATGATTCAATAGAATGTGCTTCGTATTGAACATTTCGATAATACTCAATATATTTTCAACAGGATTCATGCCTGGCTATCTGGATGACCAAATCATTCGCTAGAATTGCGCGAAATCGTAAATGATTTTGCTACGGTGACACAGTACTTTGTCATTCAAGAAAGTTCCATCATTTTTTGGGTATATGAATAACTGGATATAGTTTCCAAGTAGCTGAAAATAGCCATTTTCAATGAATGATTGGTTCAATTTGACCGGAGGACTCAATCTATGCCATGTAAGAACAGCCCAACAGTCCATGCCCTTTATTTGATGCAGTATTGATATATGCTTAGTAACACTGATTACTCTACGCAGACATCGCTATTCTCGGTCATTAAGTAGACCTGGTCTGCCTCGGCGTTGTGAACGATGGGAGACAATGACTGAAATAACATTTCCGGTACGATCATGTCACTGTGAATTATATACATCAGAAATGTTGAATTCCCTAATAGTTTCCGAAAAGGAACTACGCATAGCTCCAATTAGCATTTCGCGTTCGAAATTAGTCAGTTCCTATTGTGCGGCTGTAATCATGTCACAAAGCTTTTCGCTTGAATTATTGAAAGGTTATGTGTGATCCTGCATCAGCCATGTTCATTGTCGTCTTAGATAGGCGACATAGGTAATCCGTATTTCATTTCATATTAATAACAATTAAAGAAATGATCTTATTTGTTTCCTTTATTATTATAATAGTAATAACCTGGTTGTCATACAATAATACCTTCTAGAGTGGGAAGGTAGTAACAGTAAGCATGCCAATCAGGCTTTATCAATACGCTTCATCAATCTTAAACTTGAAGCAACAATTTGAATTAATATGACGGGGAAGGTGTGTGTTGATAAAACCGTCAATTCCCCGTAATTTCCTTTCAGAAGGTGTGTGGAATGCAAGCAACTTTTCTGTCGTTCTGGAGAGCTGTTACATTAAACATTCCACTTTAGCTGCACAAAACTGTTCCATTAAATTAATTAGCCACATCGAAAATGGACTACACTCCACGTAAAAGAAACTTCAAATATTGGAGACTTTAAATAATACTTATTTTAATGCAAACAAAAACATCTTCAATCATTACAACAGTAGACCGATTGAGTAATTTACAGAACAACACATAATAATAATCTTTTTGTTGCCAATCGCACAGGAGCAAATCTCTTCCATAATCATTTAAGCAAACGATTGTTTCGTAATATTTATTCTTTTTGAGAGGCATAGAACTATTCATTTATTTCCAAACTTAAGATTTACAAATTTAAAAACTTAAGTGAGTGGATAGGCAATATTGCTTGCTCCTTTCTTGAGATCTCCCACAGCTTCGCAGTCAAAATGACGTAGAAAGCCGCCATGGCGATTTTTTCTGGTCTTAATGATTGTATATTTTCAGAGACTACACAATGAATGTGTGTATTTTACTTGCACTTGTTAATAACGGTTTTTGTGAGTTACATTTCTATATTATAAATATTGTTATACATACAAACACACGCCCATTATTTATTATATATATATATATATATATATATATATATATATATATATATAATTTTGGTAATATTTTTTAAAATATTATCAAAAATTAAAGTAAAAGGCAATTTCAAGCAATAACCATAATCTTTATTTGTTCTCTTCGGCTTGCTTCTTAAGCAACAAATTTCATGAGAGAGAGAGAGCAATACGCAACTGAACGAAGCAATAACAG
>BMAW01040680.1:1145633-1164698 GCA_019974015.1 Nephila pilipes | reverse complement strand
CTTAGTGTAGTTAATCAGATCTCCCTGTACACTTGTGCTGAACTCTCTATGTTTTTTATAGATTTTGTTCCATATATATGGACGCGAGTGTTGATGTTCTACATATACACGATACTGGGTTAATGTGATAAATAATTGCTGTTTAAATATTAAATTGTCCTGAACTTTTTGAAACTGCTGATCTCAGTCATTTGAAGCAAGGTATATACTTGAGCCTTCTATAATCTCTTCAAGGTTAATGATGTTAACAAAGGCAGCATAAGGATATGGTTAGACAAAGAAAGAGAGACAAAATAAATTTTGACATCCTTGGCTCATTACTATTTATATGAGTAATCGAAACTCAATCACGGTAACTAAAAAAAGAGTCAGTTAAGAAACCCAAACTAACTGATTTTATTGGAATGATCACAAATTAATTATTCTATTATGAACGAGGAGCAGAAAACTTTCTTGCGTCCTCAACTAAAAATAAAATGAAAAAATGAAAATTCTAATTATCTCAATAATCCCAAAAACCCAAAGTGGGTCCGAATCAGGGACAATTATGCTGGATCCAGTTACAGTCTTAGTATGACACCGATTAACTTACTGGCTTCAATAATTTATTCTCAAAACGTTCTTCAAGCTTCAAACTCCAAACAAGCTTTTTTATATCTATAATAACTACAATGCAATATATATACATATACATATTATATATATATATATATATATATATATATTATATAAATAATATTTTTCATTTGATTGTCATTGACTAAATAGATTTAACATGCATCAATCCGCTACACGGTGGGTCTTTAGTGGCATGAAGATTTGAACCCACGACTCGACGAAAATCGCCGGCGGCGAGTCCATGACCATGACTGCAAACTACCATGGCCAGTTGAAAGGCGAAATTAGGTCTATTTATAGTAATATATCTCTTTAATAATTTACACAATCAATTTAATATTTTGTCACTCTATACATACTACAGATTTTGAAAAGGAACTAACCTTGATGTTGCTAATTTTATTTTTTCATTCATGTTCTATACTACTCGACAATTACTAAGGACCAACAAATTTCAGAAAAATTTGGTTTCTGGACAAATTGTTCGCAATCTCAGAAAAATTAACTGTAGAAAGCGTCGTAAGACAAGATTTTTTTATCTACACAAAAAGCGGCCGCGGTAGCTTGTTTCTGTCAAGTCGTGGGCTCTTGTCTTGATTCTGCTAAAGACCCACCATATAAAGATACTGAGGTATGTTAAAGCTGTCGAGACTCCAGTTCTTCCGCTCTCCTGGTGTGGAAATTTGAAGAGGGCTTGACAACTCAGATGTCGTCTTCGTCCCTTGATCGAGGTTCAGAATTCCGCGGTCCGCAACCGACAGTCCTCTTGTTGCTTCTAAGTGCGATGTTAATATACAATCAGTCAATATCTATACAAAAGACAGTAGACTCAAGTTTTTTTAAGAATTACAAAAGGTATAGTTTAAAGAGAAAATCGTGTTCTAAAAATGTCTGAAGATAGCATTGTAAAATTTGATTTGTTATCAGACAATATCAATTGTAGAATATATAAGAGTTATCATTTGAGTAAATACAATAATGCTGTAGTGTTGGGTGTTCTGACAGAGCAAAAGGTCAATTTGTCACTGCAATAGAGATGTCAGTTTTACCTCGTATTTTTTTAAAGCAGTTGTATTTAAGAAAGCAATAAAAAATGGAACCACGTCTCTCAAGATGACATATATTTATCCTTTATCTTGCTCTTCTTGTAGCAATATTGCCGGATTACAGTTGATTAAAGTTACTTGAAGATGATTTAATCATTAAGAAAAACATAGGGTAAAACTACAAGGAAATTAATTTAAATGACAAACTATTTCCAACTCCACACAATTCGTGTGAGAGAACATGATATTGGGAATTGAAATTTTACGTTTACGCTGCAACTTAAATAGTTTGAACTTGCCCCCCTGGCAGAGTATACTCTTGTAGAATTTGCATAATCCTAGTTTGTATTACCCAATGCTAGTCGATTCTTCCTCAAAGCCGAGGACTGAATCACTACAAGACCCCCCGCCCTCCTAATGTCGCACACGATCATCTGAAATGGACACGTTTCCCGGAGCTCAAGGAAAGAATACGAATCGACGTCTGCGGTAACTGCGGGAAGATGGAGTACCAATCTACAAGAAGTATGCAGGTTTTAACTAGTCTGTACTGATGAAGCAGATTTGACGATCAATGAGCATTGTGAAGACTTTATTTATTCGGGAGTGACCAGGATAGGGTCCAGTATCCGGTGGTACTACAAATCTAAAATGCCTTTCTCTCCGTACAAAGATATAGGTTGCAATTCTAAGATTAACTGGTACGAAAGGAATGAATTTATGATGATGAGATCTAACAAGTGGGCAGAGACGTCCGATTCCTTCCCTAAAGACAGACAAAAATTCCCTCTCATCTAATGGCTTCTGTTCGGACTCTATGAATTCTCCCTGTAGCTTCAGAGGTGTTCCACGTGCCCTTTCTCCAGCAGAAACACTAATTGGTTCTCAGGAGGCAGTTCGAAAACTGAAAAGAATGCTTGGTAGCACTTATGTCAATTTTTGTGTTGAGTGACACTTGATTGCCGGCTTCAATTGACGATGGAACTGTTCTACCATGCCATTAGTCTGTGGATGATAGGGAGTAATACGTTGGACCTTCACTCCTAATAACCTCGAAAAAAGATCTAAACCGAATGCTTCTATATTGAGTGCCCTAATCACTAGAAATATATCGTGGTGCACCGAAACAATGGATCCAGCTGAAATACAAGGCCCTATCAACATTTTCTGAAATTATATCTTTGACTGGTTTTCGGGCCATCTCGTAAGCCTATCGACACAAGTTACACAATATGCATATCCATCAGAGGGGGGTAAGGGAACCTCTAAATCGATGTTTAAATGATCAAATCTGCTAGACGGTAAGCGGTATGGCCAAGAGAATTCTTTGTATGGAGATGATTTTCATCTTTTGTCAAGGAATGCAATTTCGAGTTCATTTCTTGATATCTTTTTCATAAGATGGACATATATATGAGGCTCATGTACTAATTTAATCATATATTTAGAACCAAAGAGGAAAAGTTCAGGAAAAAGTTAAGAAATTTTCTTTTGAAAAATGTCCGGTACATAAATTCTGGAACAGCCTTCGGTATATCCCAAAAAAAAGTGTTCAAACAGTATCTGAAAGTTCTGTGTTTTTGAAAATCAGAGATCCTTTATTTCCTCGTTTTAAAAAGAAATTCAGGATTCTGAAACCAAGCTTCTGAAAATTCTCTAAACCCAATCCTCAAAATTCTAACGGAGAGCACGCGTAATACGAGTATATGGCAAATCTGTATGGTAGGTTATGCAATTTATTATCCATACTGAGAGACCCATGCTTAACTTTACTTCGAGAAGAGTGAACATTTTTCGTAATTGTTTATAAATTTCATTTGAAAACATCTTTCTATTTTTTTAAAGTTTTATTTTTGTATGTGGTGAAATAAGTACCATTTTTATAGTAAAATGTGCTTAGTACTTCATCTAAAAATGTACTTAATTTCATTTTTTCAATCAATGTCTATAGTATAAATTTCTCTGCAAAATATATCCTTTGTGTCAAGCAGTATAGTTCATTTTTTATCCAAACTCAATTTAAATGTTCTCATATTCTTATGCACAGAAAATATAAATTGTAAATATTCAGAACACTCACACGCATGAAGATGTATTATCAGTTCTCATATAAAATTATTTTGGGAGAAAGTCTTTATATAAAAAAAAAAAATTTCTACATATAGTATGTTAAATAAAATAAGAATTAAAATTTACCATTTATTTTATTTCTAAATTATGACACATCTATCAATAAAAAGACTATACTTTCAGATCTCCTCCAATTTGAATTTTTTTTTAAAAAAAATGAAAAATAATAGCTCCTGCTCATTTTAAGATGAAAGAGTTTCAAAGTAATTTTAAAATGATTTCTTAGGAAACTTTTTATTCATTTGTTATTCATTTTTACTTCTTCAAGTAATTTTTTCTAATGACATATTTTTGCAAGCAAGGAAAATTTAAATTTCTCTTATAACAAGCTATATTAAAAATTATATCATTACTAAATAAAAAAAAAATTACATAAAATCCCATGAAGGATCAATGTGATCAATTAACTTACTTTTCCTTGGAAATAAATTTCTGTTTGCCTAGTTTGTGAGCAACCGATTTAAAATTAAAGTACTATCCCAAATTGAAATTAGTATTGGATTCCTAAACATGTACAGGGTGTGGCAGTAATAACTCCCCGATTTCCCACTACCAATGTTCCGTCGCCAGTTGTGCCGAACTGGCTTTGAATAGCAGATGTTTTACCATTTCAGTAGCCATCATGGTAGTGTGGAAGCGGTGAGCTTCGTGATTTCGTGATAGAAGCATATTTCAAAAATGGCGACTCTGTCATCACAACGATTATTTCGTAGGTATTTTGAGTTTTGATTGAAATGTTTAAGTTCTTAATGAAAAAAACCTCATTTTGTTATGGGTCTGAAATTTCCGAGAAACAAGTTTCGTTTTAAAGTGTAAATCTCTTGATAGACCTCGTAGTGTGAGGACAACACAAGTCGAAGCAGGGAGATAAGCCGTTCTACGATCTCCGCAACGCTTAGCCCGTATGCATATTACTTTCATGGGGATTTATGATCAGAGTGCAAAAACAATTTTACTCTTAGACTTGAAATTCCATCCTTACAAAATTATGGGCATGCGGGAACTCAATGACCGTGTTAATGATAAGACTAATAGCAATACATCTTCTGAGGCAATTCAGCAAAATGTTACATATGGCGTTATTCTTTTCTCAAGTGATTTAGCTCACTTTCATTTGTCAGGGAGTGTGGACGAATTTTTCTAATCAATTAATAAATTACCTTTCTTTTTTCTTGTAAAAAGGTATTAGTAACAAATCACTCCCAATTTCACAAGTAATTTACGCTAATGCAAAAGAATGAACAGTGACCAGAGTGCCTGAACAACAAACAAAGCATTTTAAATGTTAGATGTTTTTGTCACAAGTTTTCACTCGTATCTCCCGTCAGCTAACCTTAGATTTTCTCTATGACTTTAACTAATTTAGATCCCCAACTTGTGAATAAATTGTGATTTAAGCACACACATTTACACACACACACATATATATATATATACAAGTATATTACATATCCTTTCAAATGGCTTAAAGATAAATCCAATGTAGAAAATCTAGAAGACGCAGATCACTTCAATTTCTAGTCTATTTGTATAAATTTTGGAAATGAAAGAAGTAGAATCGTTAAAACAGAATAAAATAATTTAAAATAACGCGACAAGAACAAGAGTGAAACTTACGAAACAAAAACACAAAATTGTAACGATGGAGTAGAAATGAATGCTAGTCTACAAGTGCATAGTTTAAAACAATTCAACAACACAGAAATGTCGGGGAGTTCCTGTTTTTCTGTTATTATTCCTTGATCTTTGATATTGATTATATTCCTTATAGTACGGTTTAACTAACAATCCTATTAAGAATTCAAATTCTTGAGATTATTTAAACCAAAAGCCTTCTGAATAGAATAAAATATATATATTATTTCAAGCAGGTATTTAAATATCCTATTACACACGAAGTTACTCATAAGATTAAGACTGAAATTCACTAAATAAATGTTAGAGTTATTATGAGATGTCATGTATATTTGAGTTAAGGTTCATTAAATTTCTTACACTGGCCAGTGCGAGGGTTTGGTGAAATCCTCACTATGTAAATTAAGTATTGAATTAAGAGGTCACCGGAGTTATGTTGTTCTATTATGTTGTTTACCTTGATAAATTCTTTATAACTGGAGTTTCAAATGGCAATTTTTTAGTACTTTATTGGCAGAATTTCAGCATAATTGACAGAGAATAAAGTTTAAGCTCTCTGGCTATCTGCCGAAATTCAGACCTTTTGCTATCGTAACGCGTGGCCTCGGTAGTCTAGTGGTCATGGTCGCAGACTTGCGGTCGGTGGTTTTCGTCGAGTCGCGGGTTCAAGCTTGGATGCCTCCAAAGACCCGCCATGTAACCGGTCTCATGCATGTTAAATCTGTTGGAGTCCAAATTCCTCCAATTGCTGTGGTGTGGATGTTAGGAGAGGGGTTAATGCCCGCTCAGGTGTCGTCCTCGTCACAAGACAAAGTACAAAATTATTTGGTCCGTCGCCAATAGCTCTCGTGTCGCTTCTAGTGCTATATAAATAAAACCAAGCAAAACCAAATCGTACTTACGCTTTCTTGATAGTATTTTTCTGCGCTATCCACTAATCACTAACAAGAACCAAAATGCTTCGTAATTTTGAGCCACGGTCAGATGACAAAGTCGTCACCTGGTCTGGCATCCACTCTTCATATCACGCTTTGTCAACGTGAGCATTTTGAGCCTCTACAGAAGCATTCCTCATCAGTACAATGGATTTTTAACGGAATCGAAACCCGAACAATTTGTCTCCCTCGACCTTGAAGCCGTGAACACTCGGCTACCGCGGACCGAACCCAAAACTCAGTTTCATTAATACCGGTTTTTGTAGAATTATTTAAATGCGTTTCTAAACCATCGAGTTGAGTATGGGAGTGATGCAATATGGTTGTTTGTTAACGTCACACTCAGAAGGAACAGAAGGGCTTTTAGTGACGGAACTCGTAATTCTGAACCTCGGTCAAGTGACGAATACGACACTTGAGAGGGCCCCTCCCTCTCCAGACACGCACAACACGCCAGCGGCAGGACTTTGGACTTCTACCAGTTTAATGTGCATCACCCCCGCTAAATGGAGGGTCTCTAGTGGCATCAGGGTTCGAACCTTCGACTCGACGAAAACAACGCTGGTCGCGAGATCGCGTTCATGATCACTAGGCCACAGCGGCTACAGATTATGGGAATGGGCAAGCGAAGTATCAATTAAGATGAAATGTAACCACAGTATAGAATAAATTATACCAGAGCCCGAATGTAATTTTTATCTTTTGAAACTTTCTTTTAATGAGCTAAACAAAGAGTTCAGTATTTGGGGGGCGGCTTCCGATTTTCTTCTGAAATTTTCCAACAGTGGTTCGATTTTTCTAATAAAGGTCTTTACGAAGGAACTGTTTATAGAAATGTTTCAAAAGATCAGATCTTAAATTATGGCCAGTAGTTGTTTACCGCTTCGCTCACGTATTGCATGATATTCAGCGCAGCAGATGGAGCTTTATTAGCAAATATAAGGCAGTCGTGGTAGATGAGTGGACAGAGTTGCGAGCTCACGGGTGGCATTGTTTTCGTTAAGTCATGGTTTTGAATCCTGACTCCACTAAAAAGCTTACAGTGTAGCGAATGTGTTGATTCATAAATCCGCCAGCGTTCAAAGTTCTCACAACGGCGTAATGTGGAAATTAGGGAGTGAGGGATTCTAGCTCAGATGTCATCCTTGTCACTTGGCCATGGGTATAAAATTACGAGGTCTGTCATCCCGTGTAGCTTCAAGTACGAGGTGAAAAAGTTATCAATCAATCGAAGTGGTCGTGGTCAAGGACTTGCGGCTGGCGTTGTTTTCATCGAATCGTGGTTTCAAATCCTGATGCTACAAGATCCGAAGTGTTACGGTGCCGATGAACGTTAAATCTGGTAGAAGTCCTCTTGTTAGCGTGGTGTGGAAGTTCGGAAAAAAAGGTTCCAACTCAGGTTTGATCCTCGTCGTTTGACCGAGATTCAAAATTACGAAGTTTGTTTCTATTAGTCCTTGTGTTGCTTCTCAGTGCAATGTTGAAAACATCAGTCAATCAAAAATATATGGTTGAACTTATAATGATGAATCACAAATATTGTGATGACATTTTTTCTCTCAATTCTAGAATCATGAGGATTTCGAAACTTTTTTTCACAATTCTGAATCACGTTAAATAAAGAGGATAATATTTTTGGGGTGATGCACCCTATTCTTGTAATTTTCATACCGCACCAATTGAGAGCTTCGATGTGTATAACTCAAATATTGCTCAAATCAATTCACGATAAAAAAAAAAAAATCAGAAGTTATGCACTACTTTAAGGCAGATTTATGACAAATAAAAGAATATTTCTTTATTAATTTTTATGTTATACTCTTTCTCTTTCTTTTGTAAATCTATATACTAATTTATAATTAATGTTATGGAAGCAATTCAGCTTTTCTTTTTGCACTTTATTGAACTTGCAGATGTTAAACAATCAGTTAAATTGTATAGAGCAGGGAGGAGAGGTTGGAAAAAAGGGGGGTGGAAAACATGGATAACAAAGAGTTCGGAACGCAATTTCCGAAATGCTGATTATTCTAAATCGAAAAGAACGGCAATGAATAAAAAAAATCTTTGGAAATTATAAATAGATGCGAGTAATCATTTTTTCCCACTTCAGTTTAAAAGAGCGTTCTTTTCATTTATCATAAGCGAAACAAAGTGCATCAGGAGCGAATTTTAATTAACCGTAATTATCTTGATCAGGGCAAAAGCTAATTAATGAGAGGCATACTCGAAAACGTTCTTTTTTTCCCCTCTATCGTTCTTTTAATTTTTTTATTCGTTCATGTGTCTGTTAACTTTTCCCTTTTTTTTTCTCTTTATTTTCCCCTTTTTTCATCCTAGAGATTTTTGAGAGAGAAATGTGCCATAAAGAATCAGAAAGCCCAGGCTATCACAAGTAGATATTATAATTATTGTTTGTTTGATGAGGGAACCTTTTTTTTTTTCTTCATCTTCTTCTCTTTATTATTATCTTTTCTCTTTTGCGCTGTGAGTGCCAAAAAAACATTAATTTTATGGCGGAATTAAGTTACAACGATGGTGTTGCGAACAAAAAAAATGATGCATATAGCGAGATTAATTAATTAATTAATTAATTAAACTCGGAAAATACGCGGTACAGATATTTTTTTGCTCGTCTGAAGCGGTGAGATTGGTTGTGAAGCAAGAACAAATAAAAAGGATAACTTTTATTTTATTATTTAACTTCTTTTTTTCCCCCTTTACCTCTTCAATATCAAATAAGCATTTGAACTGCAAAGAGTTAATTTGAAGAGTATATTCATTTTCTTTCTTTCACCGTTAATCATAATTTGAAGGATTACGAAAGAAATGCTATTTGAATGTTGTGTTTTAGAGTGTCTTGTTTCTTTGTGATTTTTGTATTCATCGATTGGAGATCTTTCATTCCGAGTAACCGAGTTTTACAGTCTGTGAACACTTCAAAAAAAGTCTTTTTTGGACTGAAGAATTGAATAAGGGGTTGCATAGCGAATTTCCAATTTGAACAGTAATTTTCAAGTTTCCACTCGATTTTTTTTTTAATAAAAAATGAAGAGGGAAAACAAATAAACAGACATTTCATTCATTAAGTGAAAAAAATGTCTATTTTATTTTTGCATTTTTAAAACGAATAATTTTTTAAGTGATCTTCCTTGTTTCTTGGATTCGATTGGGAACTTCTCGTTCCGTGATAGTACTATTGAAAATTGTTATTTTTTAATTGTGTGTTGCTTTTTTTTTTCCAATGGAAAAAAATAATGGAATTTATTTTATTTTCTTTAATTAGTTGTACATTTAAGTTTCGTAATGAGCGATTGGGGATAAGCATTATAATTTCTACTCATAGTTACATGCAGTGGCTTGCGTACCGATGGGGGTGAGATGGGGCGGAAACGGTCCGTACCTCTGATCAGGGGTGACCTCTAAAGAACCTTAAGAATTTAAACATATATACTTTATGCACTGGTGTGAGTGACTGGTGATAAACATAATTTCTAAACATGTTTACATGCAGTTCGTACGGATGGGGGTGCGAACTGTTCCGTGCCTCTGATCAGGGAGGCCTCCAAAGAACCTTAAGTTCTTAAGTATATGTATGTTCCTGTACATGAATATATAAAAAAGGGAATTTGTATTTTAGGAAGATGATTACATGTAAATGTCCCGCATTTATGTTTAAAAGTTTATCTTAAAAGCACTGATAATATAATTTTATAAGAAGAATTGAAGCTAGCAAAACTAGGTTGATCTTTTTTTTTTTTATTGATAGAAAAGTTAAAAACATTCTTTTAAGCATCAAAAAAGGCAGAACAATAAGTTTTTCAAACATATCTCTGTTTGTTGTTTGTAAGTAATTTTTTCTTTAGCTCTGTGATTTTATTTTCCAAATCCTTTTACTATTTAATCTTAATTAAATAAATGTTAATGATACATTTATGTTGACATTTTGCATGGGGATCATTCCATTAAGGGAGAGAGATTTTCACTCTCCGGACCTCGATAGCTGTAAATCTGCCATTAATTACATGATGAAAACGTCACCAAAGTTGTGACTTTGCTGTTCAAATTATCACACCACAACTTAGAAGCTTCCGTAGTTGTCTGTTGATTTCCATAGTTGCGAACTAACAGCCAGCGTTCTTTTCATCGAGCCGGGGGTTCGAACTCTGATGCCACTTGACCCGCGGTTTTGCGTGCCGATGAACGCTAAATCTGGTCAAGGTTCCAAATCTTCGCAAAGGCATGATGTGGAAGTTTGGAGAGAGGCATATCAGCTCAGGTGTCGTCCTCGTCACTTGACCGAGGTTCATAATTACGAGGTCCGTTGCCAAAAGTCGTCGTGCTGCTTATCAGTGCAAAGTTAATAAGCGATCACCAATCACACATTGAGTGTGAGGCATGATTCTTGGCATAAGAATCAAGACAGCCTTAAAAGTAGCTACAGTGCACAAATTTTATTTCCTGGACCACAAGACAAATATTTACTTATTTAAGGGGCTATACGTCATACTAGACAACCAAGGTTATATTTAACTTTGTTAACCAACTCAAATTAACTATGAAATTAATATTTTGAATTCAGCAAGTATTGGAATATTTTTCACCTGAAGGAACATTATACGAGCTTGTTTTTATGGAGTATTTAAAGGCTGACCATTTCTTCAAGATGCAAAGTCCGCTCACCTCAGCCAAAAAGCTATGTAATTTTGAACCAAAGCCAGTTGACGAGGTTAAAGCTTGAGATGTCACCCCACTCTCTACTTCCAAACCTCGCCAACGTGAAGACTATGAGCCCCGATAAAATTAAGGTACATCAATTTCTCTATACAATGGGGTTGTATTGGAAATCGAGATCGAAAACGCGGCCGGCCACGAGCTATGTGCCAAATCTACTCAGCTACCACTTAATTAACTCAAATTATCCTTAACAGTTATATCTTGTTTTGTTTGTTTTTGAACGCTTCCAATGACTCTATTTCTGCCCGACTCAAATTTCCGCTAACACGGCCTATGCGTCTCGTAATTTCAAAGTACGGTTAGACGACGAGATCGACACCCGAGCTAACCCTCCATTGTCCACATTCACAACATGTCAACGTGGGGACTTTTAGATCCGATACAAAAGATTTAAAATATATGAACCTACTACACGACAGTGTTTAGTAATCTTGAACGCGTGACTAGGCATTCGCGACCATCATAACTTGTCTACCATGGCTTCAAAAGGATATTTTCTTTAGTCGACAAAGTATGATCCAAATCATTTAGACGGTTACCCCCACTACTGTTCATTAAACTATCCAGGAGGTTAAATTAAGGTAATAGTTCGGTTCATTTTGCTTAAAATCAGAGATGATAGAATTTCCTTTAATTTATTAAACACGTAGGTTTATTATAACAATATTATCCTAAATGTGTATATATATATTCCGCAATAATTTCTAGTATTTTCTAGAATAAAAACTCCTAATAACTTTCGCTACTCTCTTAAAAAAGGAAGAAAATTATGCTTTCGGAAACAATCTAATCAAAGTAAATATTGGATTTCTTCACTGATTTGGCAAAGTAAATTTAAAAAGGAAACAAATTGATTCAAAGTAATGATAGATGTATCACGTCTCTTCTTTCACAAGTGTAATAAGTCTAAACTTAACTACACACACATACGCGCGCGCACGCATATATATATATATATATATATATATATATATATACTTTTGAAGTCTGTTCAGAAAAAAAAAAGTCAATTCTAGTATCAGTTGGGAATTTTTTAGATAACATTTTAGAAAGGATTTGTGATTTTATTGCCAGTTTCAATCATTTTGAGAAAGTTTCTAAGACCCCCGAATATTTCACCAAATTAGGCGGTATTCCTCAGAATATCTTTTGGAATTGATCAACAAAACTACGTTGCATTTGAATGTACAAACAAATTTTTTATGTATAATTTTATATTTTTATAATCAGAGATTATTGTTTCGAGAGAGAGATAATAAGTAACTTTAAAAGAGACTCCGTCTCTCTTCAGTTAAACAAAAATTGTATTCCTCCAGTACGACAAGTTTGGGAATTTACTTATTAATTAACTAGCTGGAATCATAATGCTAATTCTTATATTTATGAGTGTTTTACCAAGACTTTGAAATTCCATGCATGAAAAATTATTTGCTTATATAAAACCATAATCTGAAGTAATATTTGTATGTAAAATGTTTTTAATTCAGAATTAAATTCAAGCTAAGCTCAATTTTTCTTTACTTAATCAAGTGACTGCGGTTACTTTGAACATTTTCATTATAATTGCGGTGTACTATAATGAAATTTTATCAAAAATGATAAAAATCTAATTATCTAAAATCATATCTTTATCATAAAAAACAATAACTCTTATATTTGTTTTACATATATTGCGAAATATATGAGTACTGTTATATGTTAATATATATACTTCAAAAAATGTTGAAGGACTTGTAACAATAAATTTCCGTCATATTACGCTTCCGAATAAAAAATTTTGTTTTCAAAGAGAAATTATCTTAAGACTTTGAATGGATTGCATAATCTTTGATTAAATTTGCATCAAAAATAAAATATTTTTCAACCTTTAGATTAATACATTACAGTAATACATCATATATTAATAGAAATCTAAAAATTTGTCGAAAATTGGTAAATTTATTGACACTTTTAAAACAATTGTGAAACTGCAATTTTTTTGCCCATTGTTCTAAAAAAAATTCCTTCTTAATTTAGCTTCTTTCATAGCATGTTTTTTGGCATGCAAATAGATTTGATTTTATCATGAATTTATATTTACTTTATATTCACAATTTTTCTCTCTTTTAGTTTCAAAATAGGGTCATTATATTTCTGGAAGGTCCTAACATGTTAAGAATATAGACGGTCATATTTATCTACGAGGACTTAATGCTTTTGATTCCATTTATTCTTTTGGATCATACGACACTGATTGGAGATAATAGATTTCAACAATTTTTAAAAAAATGAAAGTGATTATCCTCAAAGAGAATATAATCTTAAGATTAAAAGTATTTTTTTTTTTCACTCTGTTTTAGTCGTGCCATGTCTATTATATATGAGTGAAAAAAATAATAGAAAAAAAAATCTGAATCAACGTTTGTAATTTTAGCTTAATATAAATTATTTATTCTTAATATAAAATACAAAGAAGGTAATATACACACGAGAAAAATAATTCCACCTAATATTCACAAATGTAAGTTTTTGATATCTTTCGAAAATAGTTTTAGTGTCGATTTTAAATTATTCATCAAATACTGATAGTATAAAAGGAACTTTCTAAAGTTACCTTTATTAAAATTATTTTTTTTTTTGTGAGTAATTTAAACGTTTTTTTAATTGAATAAAATAATTGAATGGTTAAGTTCTGCAAAAAGAAAGAAAACGTATAATTATGGAGAGGGTTCATGGCGCCATCTCTTGTGCTTTTGAGGCAATAGAAGCTTTGCCAAGTAATTCAGCTAGAATGGGCCAATAGTCTTTCTAATCTAAATGAATGCAATTAATCAATTAATTTTTCATTAAGTAAACAAAATGTGTAACCAAATTCAACAATTAAATAAGCACGAATCACTTTTTCGACATTTGCGAAACAAAATTGAAGCAAATCACATTAAAAGAAATAAGAAAGAAACAGAGAGAAGTAAATTTAGTTTTTTTTTTTAAACTAATCTAACTCTTTGAATATTCCAGACATTGTTTTGACTGCAAAAGCTAAAAATGTTAGTATTTAATTTGCATGATTCACTTAAATAAGAAAATATGAATGTATAATTTAGAAGCAATTTCATTATTTTTACCAATGAATATTTTTTAAAGTATTATGATAAAGAATAATATTATGTATGTTCCTCAGGTAAACTTCTGTAAAAAGAATGTTTTGTGTATTTCTACTAAAATTTCGTTTCTTAAAAAATTTATTTGCCTTTAAATTACTCTTATTATAATTAAAAAAATAAAATAAAACAATTAAAATAAACAATTTTTTTAATCTATATTTACCTTTCATGAAAGACATAATGATGATATAATGATTTGCTAATTTAGTATTAGTGACCAATTATGTATACTTAATTAAATGACTGAATAAATCTAACTCTTTGCGTATTCCAAATATTGGATCTAAGACTAAAGTCTTCGATTTCTGGTTCCGTCAATTACCCATCGTTCGAATAATGGGGCTACTAAATAATAAATGGAACTAAATCTCATAGTTCGCGATGAAAGAGGAAGTTAAAATAGTGAGGTAACAGCTTAGGTGTCAAGCTGATGAGATCAGAAATATAAATGGTTCAAAAAATGTTAGGATTCAAAATTACGAGTTAGGCGATTAAATCTATCTTGACGAACCATACAATGATTTTTTGATTGATTTTTATGATTTTGCATTGATATCATGGACTTTTCATGATGAGATTCATAATTTTAAAACCAAATTATAAACACTTAGAGAAAAAATGGAAATATTCCAGTGACATCTTCGTCTCTTGACCGTAGCTTTATATAACATGGCTCTTTGTATTGCTTTGGGTTCGACGATCATAAGCAATCAAGCAATTGAAAGTTCGCAAATAGCTTCTAGTGCACCATAAATTCAAATCAAACCAATTAATATGAACTATTAGGACAATTTATGACTGTCACATCCATTGCCGAAGGTGAGCTGTAAGCATACCAAATGAGCAATAATTACACCAAGTAGAGACTGTGGACGATAGGAATTTGTAGGACTAACTGAGTTTTATATTTTTTATTGCTTGTAATGTAAAAACAAGATTTTGAAGGAAGCTTTCTACGAATCCAGACGCATACGAGAATGTGTCAGTCAATTCTCGTTCAACAAGTCGTCCCAATTATTTTGTTTTATTCCAAGACACTTGCAGTGCTGATAGTGTTGCACTTACTGGAGTTACTTAAACCTAGCGAACCCTACAATGATTTATTAATTGATTCTTATGGTTTTGTTTTTATTGGCATTGTTATCATAGACTTTACATGACGAGATTCATAATTTTGAAACCAAATTATAAACAAACTACTTGCATTGGCACAACACTTACAAAGTTTTTCATTGCGCCACTTCCGAACTTGCTTTGAGATTTAATTTAAATGTAGCTACGTCTAGTACTCAAGATGATTATCTTAGAGAAATTGGGACATGAGTCCTACACTAAGATAATCAGACGCCTCTCTTTTAGAGGAACAATCCCGATTTTTAACAATTTATCCCGCGTCCCGTGGGGTCTTAAGGAAGTCCCGATTTTTAGAAAGAATGCACGACAAGCTAGGGAACGGCCGGAGAACGGGAAGGGAATATACGGTTTTCAGCTTCCATGTAGCTATTTCGCCAGGATTTGAGCTCTATATTATTTTTGTAAATTTATTTTGTTGAACTTTAATAATAAAAATAATTGTTAAGACCTGATTATCATGAACTGTTTATCAAAGTTCGCCTTGATCAGTTGCTAGAATACGACTACCATTGATTGGACTTAATGAATAGTGGCATTTTTGGCAGCGACGAAACAATTTTGTAGCTGTAAAATGAAGAGAGAACACTTTGTACACTTCCACAGATTTTATTCTTATGGCGACATGTTTCGCTAGCGATCTAGAATCATTTGGAACATTGTTGCAAGGGAATTACGTCTTATACAAAAATTGGAGACGGAGTGGAATTTTAGAGAGGAGAAGGGTCAGGCTGTAAGGAGTTTGTTGGTCATTCGCGAAGTAACGCCTTCGCATATTTAGATTTGTAACTTCTCTTATGCGATACACATCGTACTGCGTGCTAGTGCTAATTAAACAAATGATGTCAGCAACTCAACTATTCAGATGATTTAGGTAAGTAATTTATTTAGATACCAAAGGTAGGTATTTTTTAGGTACTAAATTTTTAATTAAGACCCCCCCTCCCAGTCAATGGTGTCCCGCTTTTCGAATGTTAAAATCTAGTCACCTTATCCTATACCCACTACCCTCAAACCTGCTATTATACTTTGAAATTGCACATTTATTTCATACATGAACTCAGGAGCGTGATAGCCCAGAGGTTTTTCTACTATACGGTTACGAGCGCCATAAAAAGCAATGTTTAAATCGAGTTATAACTCTATCAAAGATCACCATGTAGAATAATTTAAACTGTTGTACAATAAATTCGAATAACCCTTAACACCCTTCTATGGAGTGGCATAGAGCTTAGGAAAAAGGCATCCATTCAAACATCGCTCTCATCATTCAAATGAAGTTTTAAATTTTTAGGACTGTCACTAATAGCCTTCCTACAGCTCTAGAGATACACTTCAAACCAATCAACCACCATAAGCTTAACTTAAAAAGTTCACCGGTGAAGTAACTTATCTTAATTAAACATCAAATTATAAACGAACATTTTTCTTCAAGATATTATTTTAAGTTCTATGTTATCTCTATGTTGTAACGTAATTAAATGTAACAAAATTATAAACCTCTAAATTTTCATTTAATTGTGTATCAATTTTATTATCAACAATAATTAAAACCTTTTTTCATATATTAATTATATATTGAATAACACAGTTTTTGTACAGTTTAATTAAGGTGATGAAATAGTGAAACAGGAAAAATAACGTTATAATGAAGATTAGATAACTTTAAATTTTATTGGAAATTATCAGTCACAGATTATATATTGTAGTTTGTTTTCATGTTTTAGATCACACACAAAAAAAAATTTATGGCTTTGTATACTACTAAAATATTTTGTTACATTTTAGAAAGGTAAGATATGGAAAGGAAAACAGATTTCACATCTTCCGTACTCCATTTCTTTATTTTTTCCCCTCAAAATCTCTGCTGTATCCATTATGAAAAACTTTAGTATAAAATTCAGATACACATACAAAAATATTCGTTTTACAAAATAGCAAACTGACCTTTAGAAAGAGGGGAAAAAAAACACTTATAAAAATTTCAGAATTGGAGCATCGGAAAAGTGGAGTAAAAGGAGGGGGAAAAAAATTCTTTTTAGACGAGAAAAATATCGCTGTTTCGTAGAGTCCGCTGCCCAGCGGCATTTTCATTTATGCACTGACCGTTTACCGCTTTCCTTTTTTCTCTCTTCCAGATTCTGCACTGTTTTTTAAAAGGCAAAACTCCAGCTTCAATCCAGAAAGAGCAATTTCAAACTAGTTCTGTATGTTTCCGGGCTATATCTCGAGCACACGAGAATGGCAAGAAGAATATTTGACGCAAGAAATTTGCCCAGGGCAATTATATATTTTTTCTTTTCTTTTTTTTTTCTTTTCCTAGTCTGAGTCCGAGTGAAATTGCAGAAAGGGAAAAATAGAGGAAAAAAAGTTTTTTTTCCCCGTTCTGTTTTTGTTTATGTATTTGTAGACCACCATGCAGAGAAAACATGCCTTGTCTCTCGGGTACGCTTCCTGCCTCAGGTTCGTAAGACATTTTTACGAACCTCAGGCACTGAGTGACACTTGGTTCGGAAGAGTAAATCGTGAGATAAGAAATGAGTCCATCCGTTAGCCCTTCAATTCTGTTGGACATAGCTTTCCACAGAAAATATAAGACTCCCTCGAAAGACTCCTGGGAATAAAATTTAGTCATAGAATACAATAAAACTAGATATATTTTCATTCTCAAACAACCCAGCATAGTAAATACGAATTTCATAGAGAATACTTAGAAGAGAAAATTATTTAATAATAGCTTCATAGTTTAACTTTTGAAAGTACTAATAATAGAATAATTTCTCAATTGCACAAAATAGAATAACTCCATCAAATTGAAAGAGTGCAGAGTTTTACTTTTCTCCAGTTTTAGTTTTAAAGAAGTATTTGGGCCTGACTCACATCATAGACATTATTTAATCTAGACATTTTGATAGATGGTTACATTTGCATATTGACATAGGGTTACATTTTATTAGCAAAATTCTAATATAAATTCTCTTTCTTGATGAAAGACAATTTATATTAGAATTTGTAGGAAGTAAGTTAAATTTAGATTTATTGATGAAACCTCAATCTAAAGACAGATTGAAATTTTTTTTTGAAATAATGTTTGCATTCCCTAGGGGCTGAATGTTGAAAGAGGGTAATGCAAATTCCCGTGACTTTTCCTCTACAACGTCAAAACTGAAGTATAGAAGTTATTCTAATTAGATGCCAAGGCATGGCTTTACAAATAGGAGATTTCTGAAATTGAAATGAATATGAGGATAAAATTTTGAATGCAAGTGGTTAAAACGAGAAGATATCATTAATTTGCAATTGTTTTTCTTCGTTTTTAATTTACATTTTGTTTCAATGAACTGGGTTTTTTTTTTTTTTTTTTTTTTTTTTAAAAAAAAAACCTTCATTTCCTTCAAAAAATAACTTTTTTATTAATTTTGCTCAGATGAAACAGAAGTTGAGGTTCATTATTATAATATAAATATTAGAAAAATTCTAAAGAAAAATAGCAGAAAAAAACTATAAATACATATCATGCTGAAAAAATACTTTTATTTCACAAATAGTGATATTATTTTACTCATTTCATTACACACATCATACGTACATATTTACACACACACACATATATATATACACATATAGATGATGTATAGATATATAAGTATATATAAGTATATATATATATATATATATATATATATATATATA
>BMAW01040680.1:1106567-1145533 GCA_019974015.1 Nephila pilipes | reverse complement strand
TATATATATATATATATATATATATATATATACAATTACATGGTTAGTTAACTCAAAGAAAATTTAAGCAATGACTCATTTACATGACGACGAATTCAGCTACTTGATGAGAAACTAGGCAATTTTTTGCGACAAATCAAAGCTTTTAAAAAAGTGCTGGAATCTTGTGGAAATCTCAATTAGAAAAAAAGTTACGGACTTTCCTGAATTTTCTTTTGACGCGATTTCTGGTTGGAGTGGTCTTAATATGAAGAGATGCAAACAGTCAGAGCGAATTGGTAGCAGTTTGCCTTTAGAAGCGGTTGGCATTGGCTGAGTGGATAAACCGAGGAATTGTGGGTAAAGTGGCCGAGTATATCTGCCGGAAGTTGTCAGAGTCCACACGAAATATTTATTATTGTGGAGATTTATTCATAATGTGAACTAGAAAGCTGATAAACTAACCCAGGGGTGGCCAACCTTTTGCATACCATACGTCAGTTTTGTGAGAAACGAGTTTAGAAGCGCCATTTTACTCAAGTATTTTTCATACCATCTTGCGTTCTTGTTAAGGATTGGTAAACAGAGATAAGTCTAGCTTCGCTTAATGGAGGAAAAGAAATAATTAATCATGCAATTAAATTAATTGATTTACACCAGTCTAATGAAGTTCCAATCTTCAGTAATCAGGAATTATAGCCATCCAGTACGAGAGGGTGATCGTTTCATGGTGGTGCTATTGCTGCTAAAGAATCTCATTTAATTAAGAGGCAGCGGTAGCCTAGTACTCAAGGCCGTGGACTCACGGCCGGTGGTTTCTTCGATCCGTAGGTTCGAGCCTTGATGAAATTAAAAACCCGCCGTGTAGCCAGGACTGATGCCCGTTAAATCTGTCAAGGCTAAAAGTCCTCCCATCGGCGGGGTGTGGAAGTTGGGAGAGGAGGGGGCCATCTCAGATGTCGTCCTCGTCACTTGACCGAAGTTCAAAATTACGAGGTCCTCGTATTGCTTTTAAAGTGACGATAATAAAACCAACAATCAAATCATTTCGTTTAGTGAATAAAACTCTGGACTATAATTTTTGGCATGGAGAGCAAGATCAGCTAGGAAATTGGAATTGTTTCTCCAATTAAAATAATTTCGTATGGCGCTTCTGCCTTTACAACTCACTTTAGCAAATATGGTACGTTTTTTTTTTTTTTATTTTTATTTCTTCCTCTTTCTCAGTCAGGGCCGCGGTAGCCTAGTGGTCAAGGTCGTGGACTTGCGACCGGTGGTTTTCGTTCAGTCGCGGGTTCGATCCTTGGTCGCCAAAGACCCGCCGTGTAGACGGGGTTGATGCACGTTAAATCTGTTCGGGGCCCAAAGTCCTCCCGTTGGCGTGGTGTGGATGTTAGGAGGGGGGTGCCAGCTCAGGTGTCGTCCTCGTCACTTGACCGTGGTTCAAAATTACGAGGTCCGTCGCCAATAGCCCTCGTGTTGCTTCTAGTGCGACGTTAATAAGAACTAAACCTCTTTCTCAGTAACATATTAATTTCGCAAATAAACCCAAAGACAGCTTCATTTTTCCTTCTATGTAAAGCTGATACTATTTTTTTAATATATATTAAAATCTTGTCTTCTATTATGTGAAAAAGTACTTTAACAAAGAATGTAAAACGGTTTTCTTGATAAATTTGCTATAAATAACTACTCATTATCTCCCCATTCATTATTTTCGCATTTACTATCATTTCCTGGGCTTTATTTGATCATTTTCTTTTGTCGTGTAATGTATAAAAAAATTTAAAAAGAGAATTGAAAAGTACAAATTTAAAAAAAAAAATTGAAAAAGAACATGAAGATCGCATTTACGTACATCGCATTGCACATTTTTTTTTTTAAAAAAAAAAAAAAATCCTAAACATACAAAACGTTCTTAAGAACTTTGAATTAAAACTCATGAGATTAAGGAGAAATATTTGTAACGATATATATATTATGGTTAAAGAAAAAAAAACCTTCTTAGTATTAATAATAACAACCAGTAATTATTAATACTAACCACGTCTTTTGGTGAATTTGATAAATAGAATATAATTATATTAAATGGTAAATATATGAATAATTACCGATGAAGTTTGGTCATTGTGATTAACTAAACATAATATAAATTTAAAACCCATACTATAACGTAATTTAATATAATAAAAAAAAAAATGTTCTTCAAATGATGAACGTTAGGAGTTTTGTCAGCAATAAAATTTGGTAAATGTAAAAACAAAAACTATTTCATAGCAATGATTACTGTTTTTTATAAGCTACATTCTTTGTCTGAGCCATTTTTTAAAAAGTAATATTAAGTACAACTGTGTAAAAAATAAGTTAATGGTAGTTTTAGTGAGATATTGATATCTTCTTTTTACATTTATAATCACATAATCAGTAGTTCATAAATTTATCAAAATAATTTTACTCTGCTCTTAATTTTAAATTGATTAAAACGCAAACCCCTAAATACTCAGGATATCTCAAAAACAGACTTTCACCAATTTCGAAAAGAAGCAACCCATTTACGCTTCAAACATATTACATAACATATTAACCACATATGACCACAAAAATAGTGAAGACCTAATGCGGGAAAAATATATGCATATTGATGGCAAATCTCAACCTGAATTCATTGTGTACACACAAAACGAGTCACAATATTTTGACCATTGCGCAGCTCGACATAAGCACAGTTATGGCCAATCACAGGTTAGATCAGAAACATGTTTGTTAAAGTTACACAAAGGTGTGTGGATTTATATAATCTGTTCGTATACCAACAGTTGCAGCAGTGGAAAAATCAAGCGATTTAACAAATGTTGAAAAGAGCATGATCATTGTACTAGGAATGCGGGGGCAGCATTTCGGGAACTTCTACTATTGTGAGGTGTTTACGTAATACATCGCTTGTGACTCCTGGTTAAGAAATTTCGCAGCACAACTTTTGATACATTGACCACCAAGGACTGGATTCTAGAAAAACAGTAGAAACAAGTTATTTTTCGGATTAGTCTCTCTGGGTACTGCACTCTGTCGATGGATACTTTCTTATTCACCAGGAGAAATCAGGAAACAAATTGCCAGGACCCATTGTTGGCTGCCAGCAAGGTGGAGGAGGTAGTGTGATGGTCTGGAGAATGTTTCAAGGCATATTTTGGATTCACTGTAAAATATATCCTCAATAGTTATGCACACTATTCTGTGGTTACCTATCAGGTAAATCCGTTCATGGCAATCAGTACACTGCGAACAAAGATGTCTTTCAACAGGATGATGTCATTTGACCAACATGTGCCGTGAGTGGTTCTAATAGCCAGAGAACACATACACGTGACCTATTTTTCTGAACACACACACACACGTGTGTGTTCAATGTCTCCCCGTGTTGCTATGAACAAGTAAGTTTTTTTATATTGTGGTCTATTCTGAGCTATTGTACTATATTTTTGATTGTTTATTCGCATCATGTTTTAGCTATGTCCTGATTTCGCTAGGATTGCTTGGCTGTTATATTCTTCAATGGCATCACACTAATTTGGTTTGTTGTTGATCTCTGTTCAAATATGTCTTTGTTTTTTTTAGCAGTTATTAATATAATACAATTCGTTGATTCGGGTTTGTTTCGCCCTTAAATCGTGAATAACCCAGCCTTATAATCTGCAGCTTGTTACAACATTTATACTATACTCCATTTCATGCTTTTCTTCAATAGTTATTTTTTTCAGTTTTTCAATTCATTTATCTTTTTTTTAATAATTTTAGTAGTTGTCATTTTAATTTTTCGTTTAATTTACTTTCATTTGGAACTTTAGTGCATAATGTTTCTCTTTCATAGTTAAATTTGCATATTGAATTCAATTCATTAATTTGCTTATTCATTTTTATTAATTTTTTACGTTTTTCCTGTATATTTTTATGAATAGGTGTATATTTTTTAATCAATAGTACAACAATGATTCAATGATTTTTTAAATATTATTTGATTGTTATTATTTTTCTTCTTACATATTATTTTTTGAATTATTGTTTTTGATTAAATTATTGGATTTAATTACATCTAAATATCAAATTATATATATATATATATATATATATATATGTGTGTGTGTGTGTGTGTTATAATCACACAAATTGAAAAATAGTAATTATATATTATTTTGTGTGATGTACGAAAATTCAATTTAATGAACCACTTTATATTATTTCATTTAAAAATCATTTTTTTTTGCTTGAGATTTTATGACCTATTTTTATTCTGCAACCGAAGTCTATGCAAATATTTTTGTATAGTTTATATGGAGTATGTTACTTGTTTTCAAGCAAAATGCTTTTTAGATAGGAGAAAATCAATTTCCATAAGTAAAAAGTAAAACGTGATGACTTCCCCCGCCTTTGTGACGTAGGAATTAGTAACGGACTACAAATTTGATTTTTAATTTTTTAGTGGAAATAACTTGTGAATATCATATGAAAGCCAAACATTTAAAACTAAAGACGTGGAAATTTATGTTTTCTCTTATCTTCTATTTTCTAAAATCATTAGTTTTGTTTAACCATTCCTTTTAAACAGAAATTGAATAAGCAATTTTTCTGATGAAAGTATAATTTCAAGAAAAATATAATCGAAATTCCAAGAATAAAATCATATATTGAAGGATAATTCTTTCATAAAATTATCTTTTAAAGGATATATTTGCAATTACCTTTACTTACATTCTTTTCTCGTAACATTTAACTGCATTATTATATACTTATTTAAAATTTTTACTGAACAAGTTATGTTTAATTAAATTAAATGATAATGGTTGAAAATTCTCCTTTATCACGAATATTTGTATTTCAGAAATTGATTCTTTTAGGAGAATTGTAAATTATTCAGGGAGCTATTTTTTTTACAATTTTTCTAATTTGATTTGATGTAGTTTATTTTTGTGAAAGTCTATATATTCTAATGTATTCTGAGATTTTAGTTTCATGGATCGAACTATTATTCCAGTACAATAAAAATTAATTAAAATCTGTAAAGTATTTTTAAAATCAAAATAGAATGTACAGATAGATATATATATATATATATATATATATATATATATATATATATATATATATATATACACTCAGTAGCGATTGGAGAAAAAAGTTTTTTAACAAAAATGTTCAAAAATAGTTTTGAATAAGAATTCCCATTATAAATAAAAAAAAGTGGGTCATCTTATTATTTAACATTACTAACAAGTATTAAGCTGAATAATATGTAAAAGAATGAATATTCTTAAAAAATAATGCTTTTTTTAAGATACAATTTTTGCCCACTTGAAACAGTTTTATTCATAATAAAGTAATCCAGAAATTGTTTTTGTTTTGAAACCTTTTGATAACGATATATACAACACCAGAAGTATTTGAGCACACAACTTAGTAATTTCTGAAAGATTTTGAGAATTGAATTTTGATTTGCTTCATTTATATTAATTTTTCCATGTACAAAAGACATAATTAAAATTTCAGATTACCTAAAAACTTATGTTAACGATAATAAGTTAGTCATAAAATTTTCAAACAATAGGAGTGTTTTGCATTAAACACACAAAATTTTTTGTGAGAACTAATATGAGAACATTAAAAAAAATACAATTTTATCTTTAAAACTGCTATTATTTACAGTTTTTCGAAGAAGTAAAATTGCACTGAAGGCTAACTTTAAATTAAAAGTTATTTAGAACCGAAAAACATAGAAGGAAGCAAAAAGTAATGGGCTGACTTCGCATATGCATCAAGATTAAAATATTGTTTCTAATTAAATAGAACGACGAGATATTAATGCTATTTTTTATTGATGATTAAATTAAATAGTTTCGATTTTTATTAAAGACGAAATATTTTTTTTTACATTTCTGTAAATGAAAAAAATATATTTAAAATATACTAGAGATTTCTGTTCCACGTATAAAAAACCCGAATCAAATAAAGAAATGATTTTGAAATTGTAGAGGAATCTGTGCTATAGAAAATATTACGTTTACAACGTGTTTAAAAATATTAATACATATTTTTAGAACATTAAAAAAAAGCTGGAAAACAACTGGTAATTAAAAATGAAAATGATATTTTTCCATTTAATGCACAATTAATCAAATGTTAGTTGTAATATCATTGATAATAACGTTTATAATGCAGAAAGCTTAATAATTTCCTATATTTCCTATTCTTTTCGATTCTTAAGTTTTTCAAAATAAATTGGAGAGTCCTAAGAAATGAAACCGAATGTCAGCAATGAAAGTGTAATTCTGCTCATCAAATTTTAAAATATTGTTTTCTAATATAATATTTACAATAAATTGACTAGAAAACCGTTTCTTTAGAATAAAATACTTCGGATTATTTCTCTCTCTCTGTAATTATAGGAAATAAACAAACAATTTCAGTTACTTTCTGTACATGAAAAGTATGCATGCATAATAAAGTGGAATTTAAATCACTTTTGATACGATAATCAAACTAACGGTTAAACAAACTAACGTGACGTTTACTAACGATGATCATAAAATATTTGAGCTAAATATTTGTGCATACCAGTGGCCAGAAAAAAAACCTTATTCATATTTTATTGCATTTTTTATAATATTTTACGTTGTTTCATACCTTGAAAAATAAGTAAAAGGATTGTATACTCACACAAAATATACCGAAAGTCATTTATATGCTAGCATACATTCGAAATAATCGAGTTTATCAAACCGCCCGCTTAAAGAGCTTTCCATCCAGCAGCCCCGAAACACGTGTTTCCACATTAACTCCCAAGAATGGGGATTCATTTATTGAACAAACAGAGAACTACACTTGGTTTAGCTTCCATTCCCAATCAAGACCAATGTTTCCAGTGGTGCTTTGGATACGCAATCAACCCGACTGTCGTTCCATCTGAGGGGATGGGGAGCGGAAGTGAAGATATTATACGAAACCTTTTCCCGAATATAAAAAGGGGGAATGAGAAAATAAAAATAATAAATTGGTAACGGTACCACCGCAGAAGTATCCTTAACTCCATCTCATTCCGTGTGCCTTAGGGCTACAGCGTTGCTGCAGAAATTGTCCCTAAATCAACCGGGAATTGAGAATCTGGGGCTCAATCTCCAGTCCTCATTATTGGTGGCATCTCTTTCCTGCACCCCCCCTCACGACTCTGTTGCCGACCCTCCCGACCATCGCCCAGAGATCCAAATATTACTGTGTGGGGGTGGGGTGGGGGCGATCACGAAATTAACACCTTCTCTCGGAGCTTCTAAATCCTTAACCCCGTCTATTTGTTCAAGATAAATTGCATCGATAGCCCAGATCGTCTTACACAAGCGCCAAGGCTTGGCACAGATGGTGTTCTTATTGCAAATGTGCTCGTCGCAAATGCCAATAGATGGTTGGGGGAATGACACGGGACGGTAGGGGGTCGATTCCAAATTGAGATAAGATGACTGTCGTCATTGTTATTTTAGCGACTTCCTTCCAGATTTCGAACGCCAGAATCTTTTTCTATCAATAGTTGAATCTAAATTTCTAATATTTATATAAATCGTGCTTTGCATGATCCTTTTTTTTTTTACTAGAAATCTGGTAAATAGCGTTGTTATGAAAGGTTCATCATCATCATTTTTTGTTCCGAAAATTTCTCTTTGATGCACTTATATCTATGTATTAAAAGTTTTCTATTACCAAAAATTTTTCTGGAAAAAAAAAAGAAGGTAGAATAATTTTTTTAAAAAAAGCTTTAAAACGGTCAATTAAATGTTTATTAGAATAGTTAATTGTGCGTTTTTTCATTTAAATCGTCTGGGTTCACGTCGAAATCATATAAGACGTCATGTTATTTAACACAAATTAAAAAAAGAACTAGACTTTCACTTTAAGCTTGTGGATGAAGTAAAATTCATTAAAGCTTTGATTAAATTCAGTAAGTATTTTTTTAATCATATTTCCCTCGTCAAGTAATAAATATAAATAACAAAGTGAGGGAGAGAGAGAAGTAACAAAAATACATTCATATTATTATAATACAGAAGTGATATATTCTTTTAGATAGTGTAGAAGGAAGGATGTATACAAAGCCTAGAGAAATAAGCAAGTTAAAATTTTCCAAACCCAACAAGAATTTAATGTTACTTGAAATTTCGATAGAAATTTACTAGAACTAATGCATTTGCTTTGGAAATAACATGCCTGGGTTTAAAAACGATGTTGACTTTGAATGTACTAGAGCAAAAGGCTGCAAAAAGATAAGTATCGTTCAAAGAATGTCTTTTGATCTCTTACAGCTAGGAGGATAATATTGTCATGGTCGGCTCCAATATTTATAGATTCGCAGAAATGGTCATGAAAATGTTCAAAAACTATTCAAAAAGAAATTTTTTTTTTGCTTTAGTAAGAACTTCACCGTATATCACATTTTTGCAAGGTATAGAAAAATAAATGATTTACAAAAGACATTTAAAGTAAGAAAATTTCTCATTGAATTCATTTTTTTCTTGAAAATTATCAAAAAAGACATTTATATAGCATCAAAAATACTCTATGTGATGTTATTAATGTTTATCCTAAATTTCTCCGAATATATAAATAAGAAGAAGAATTATTAGTTTTATAATTCTATTCATAAAAATTTATTTTAAAATTAATAATCATCTATAACTTATTTTTAAGAGAATATTAAACTAAATTTCAGTTCAAAATATATACTTCAAACTTATTATACAATGTAACAGTAAAAATCTATAAACTCATTTTATTCCTGACGTTCAATTATATATAACTGTACCGATTTTTTAAAAACGTTATTAAAAAATCGTTTTTTAAAAACATTAAATTTTAATCCTGACGTTCATTTATTTCGTTTTTTTCCTTAGAAAAAAAAAAACGAAATTCTAAGCGGTCAAATACATATAAAATCATAGATGTTTCTCTTCGCATAATAAATCATCTCACTTAAATTATAGGTCTATTACATACTAGTACGTATTTAATTTCAGTATTTCTCAGAAACAAACTTCGTAATTTTATTTGCACCCATTTATCTAAAAAATACAGCTCTGCAAATAACGTGGCGCAATATTATCGACATAAGCGAAGAACATTTCGCAGTTTAAACATATACGTGATGGTCTCTGGAATATCATCATTATCAGTCTTCAACCCTCACTCGTCAAGTAATTCTCGCGACTTACTTCATTATTGTCTTCAAACATCCCTGCTAATGAAGGCGACTTTAGGACTATAATCATTTAGTTCCAGCCGCCCGGGGTGCTTCTCTAAATATTGTCTTAATAGACTAATTATCCAAAAGATTATAAAAGAACGAGAGAGAAACGAAGGAAAAAAAAAACTTTTTTTTCAACGTTCCTTTCCTTTTTTTTTCTCTTTCTGAAAACATTGGCTAGATTAGCACTAGTCAAAAAGTGAGAGAACCGTGTGAGGTACTTTATTGTGCTTTTTAAAATAATTTATTGTAACATCGAAAGTGAACAAATGAAGAACAGAGTCATTAAAAAGATAATGTTAGGCAGTTAAAGAGGAGGAATCAATAACATGGCTGTAGTCTTCCCCTTCATTAAGATAAAAGTGCAGATACAAGCTTTTTATTTTTCTTTATTTTTGAATCTTTTAGAGCAAGAATCACGTCTAAGGAACTGATTCCTTCACCTGCTTGTTCAAGGTGATAAAAGCCCTCTCTTTTTTTTTTATTCATTATTTTTAATGTGTTGTAAAGTCGATGCGGCTATTCAATGCAAGCCCCTACTGAAGACAAATTTATTAGTTATGCTCTCGTTAGTAATATCGATTCATTTTTAATGAGCAATTGTTTAGAGTTTTTCCTTCGATTAGTATGACGCGATTCTTGTGAAAACTAGCTGATAAGCATGTTTACAAAATGAGTTCCTATTTTTTTAAAAACCTCTTTGTTCTCTCTTTGGTAATTTTCTTAAATGTTGTAGCGTTTTTTATGTGTGTAAGCAGTAGTGTGTTTTTATGAGCTACCATGTTAGTATAATCTCTAAAAGTATGTTCTTATAGGTGGAATTCCTTAATATGCAATTGGGAGATTTTAATACTCAAGCAATTATGAGGGTACTTATTTTTAATTCAGTTCCTTGGAATCTATTTCAGAAGTTTTCTTTACGAGGTTAATTAAGATGGATGGAATTAGTAAAAAAAAATATGGAAAAAAAATTACGTATAAAAATATTAAAAAGTTCAAAACAAAATATTACGCAATAGCTCGATTAAAGGAAAATTATTCATAATTGTTGCTTGATAATTATAAGAATGACGCCTTCCTTTCATATATTCCTTTTCTATTACATCTCGTCTATGGGTTTTATATTTGAGAACTTACGTGCGTAAAATAAAGTGCGTGTCATTTTGAGAACTTACGCATTATCATATAGATCGCGTGCGAGTCTGTCAAAAATATTTCTCAATTTTTATCACTAAATGACACGGCTGAATATTTGTATCATTATCAACTTTGTATAAACTAATATTTGTTAGCTTATTTGATATCAATTATAATTTGTTTAATGAAAACCAATAAAATCAGATTTCGTATAAAATATATTTCAAAATCCTTACAAATTGTTTTATTGATTAATCTGCTGGGTAAATGTTTTATTCGTCAAAATACAATTTTAGAGAAATTCGAAAGCAAAAATTCTTTGCCTTTCTACTGAATGCAATGTGTTGGGGAAAAAACAGTACATGTTTCTTAAGATCAAGTCTTGTAAAATATAGATTTTTTTTGCGATTAAAATATTAATTAATTATCTTAAAATGTTGCAATTGTAATATTTTATTTATAGATTATTGTTATAAATACACATAATAAGATGAAGCAAAAAATGTTTTGAGGGGGGGGAACTGGCACATTTTAAAGCATTTTATCTAACTGACATAATTTTGTGCCGTACATATATTGAACTTAAGTAATTTAAATAGGATTCTATCAAATGTAGCTTAAATTAGAAATGAGAATTGTTTTTGTGGCATTTTCTTAATAACTTTGAATATATAAAAAGGTTTTTCCAGGGTGTGTATGTCATAGGAAAATAGCACGAGTTTTTACAACTCTATTCTAAAGACATAATTATTATCTTTTTTTACAGTATTTCCATTATTTTTTTATGTATTATTTTGAAAAGTGTACGTTGAAGACAGAAAAAGCTTCTAATTCAGTTGACATCTGCCAAAAACAGGGTCGGGGAACACTAGATTTTTTTGAGAACCGAAGGCACAAATGGATGGAAATCTCCCTCATCACTAATACCCACTTTTTAGAAGCAGGATACGATCTGTATTATCTTTTGTTTGCACAAGTGGTCTCATAGTCTGTGGGTCACCACATAAGCCCCTCTATTTGTCCCTCTCCTTTTCTAGAAGTGTCAAGTTCAGCGTCAGATTAAGGGCTCAGAAGACAGATTTTTATCTCAGTTCCCCTGCAAGTCAACAAAGGACGACTTCCAGAGTTGAAAGTAAGTCGGACTGTTTTTGACTTCTCTTATAACTTCAGAATCATTTGCTTTCTGATTTTTTTCGAATATGATGGAATATTATTAGATAAATAGTAATCAATTTGAATTAATTTGGTTCGGGGAGGATTAATTATGAATTATGTAGGATATATATATATATATAAATATATATTCTGTATATCTCAAAACTTTTATGTAACGTATTTAAAAAAATAATGACACTATTTTCTAAATAACTTCTAAATGAAAAATTAAAGAGAAATTTAAATTTCTATTATTATGTTACACTCATAAAATATAAACTAGATGTATTATTTGCAACCGTAAATTCTAGCTGATTTTAATTGTTGTTTTTTACTTGTTTAAATTAATAATTATTATCAGACAGATATATATTTTCTGTTTCATATTGGTGTAATCAAAAGATTGTCTTATTCGACATTTGATATTTTAATACTAATATATATTTTGGGGGGCGCAATCTTTCTATAAGATGCAGATTAAAATTTCCTAAAATCGAATATGCTCCATCAAATTCTTGTGATATTCTTTTGTTCACCATGTTAACCAGTGCTACTACTATAAAACCTATAAACTAGACGAGGAAAACTAATCAAAAGATATATTACGGAGTAGTGCATTCAAAATGTAATGCAAATCCATCCGAGGATATACGAGTACAGCTGTAGTGGGGTAACTAAGCGCTGTTGGAAATGGACTCGCAATTTTGAGCTACTCAAGTTATAAAACGATGCAATTCTATACATAAAACACCAGGGGCGAAACTTGCGACCTTGATTTATGAATTGCTATAGTCCTCCAATGCTTAAGATAATGTTCACTTGTAAAAAAAAAGTGGGAGGTGGTATTATCAAGATTCAACCTAACTGAAATTTAATGTGCTAGGATAGTTGAAAAGTATTTGTTTCTGAAGATAGATGGCATTGCTGAAGTAAGCTGGTGTTACCACCGTATTACCATCTATGTAATACGGTGCCAAAACAGATTTAACATTGATTTCTAAGTTAATTTTTGTCACCAAATCAATACTTGATTGTTGTCACTTTGAACTGTCGTCATCACTTTGCCTTGAGTTGTCAGCTTCGATGAGACCTACATTCATCACTATAGCAACAGTCAAAACAATAAGTTACTTCATGCAAATAAGCCCTAAATAAGGCGAAGGCGATCTCATCAACCGTTCAAATAAAAGAGAAGATTCTTTGGGATGCGAAGGGAGTCATGCTCATAGATTCTTTAGGAAAAGGAAAAAAGATCACAAGAACATATTACACATTGTGTTAACCTATTCCATTTCCTATTTCCAATACGGGTATTTTTTGGAATCATCCTCGTAATCTAAATGGGTTACTAATAAATTAATGTAGACCTCAAAATGGTTAACAACTTCCGGAGCATTTCAAAAATTTACTGCCCGAAAGGTAGGACACTTTAAAAGAAAAATTGTATTAAATAGACCGAGACAATTTATCCAAATATAAATGCAAAAGTTCCGGTTCTTCAATTTTCACGTTGAATCGAATATTAAATTACATTACATGCGAATAAAATTATCCTTTCTTTGCTTATATCCCAATAAAATAATGCGATCATTCAAAAATCTAAATTTCCTCCCATTTAGCCCAATTTCCATCATCTCGTCTTCTGCAACAATCAAATTCCAGCGTCGTATTTGCCTTCTAACATTCCGTATTATTTTGCTAAGCGCATCAGCCTGATCTCAAATGCAATTTTCTGCAGCACATTAACGAATTATTTCTGTTGTTTGTTCAACTCAATTAAGCGTATAAGTATCTTCGTCATTAAGGCATGGGGGTCCTTAGAGGGCGCACGTCAAATTACATTCCAAACTTAATTGGTTTGCAGTACTGAAGCACTTTTGGAAAAGACGTAGCAAAAGAGTGATTAAAAGTACAATATCTCCTCAGAGGGAAGAGGAGGTATGCGAGGTATGCTTTCTCTCACTGGTAACGAACTTTAGAACAAAGTAACGCTTTTCTTTAAGAAATTACTGGACCGAATTTTAATCTCATAAACTCATTAAGGCTTTAAAGTGAAGGGGAAAAAAAGAGATGCTTACGCTGGTGCCGTTTGATTTTTACCACGGAATTCTCTGGTTTCATTTTCGGTCGTGGTGTAATTACCGATGGGTGTAAAAGACATCTTCAGCTTGCCTTTTGTGACGATGAAAAAGGTTGTTCAGTTTGTTTTCATTGATTATCTCATTCAAATAGAAAAAGAATTTAAAACTGCTAGATATTACTAGTGATGTTTTGGGTTGATTTGAATTGCGTGTATATTAAGTTGAATGGTAACAACAACAACAGGTAGCCTTTTATTAGCACTTAAGTTCATTACTGTATAATGTTAAGATAACGTTTTGTCATGAAATACTTCTATTCTGATTTTATTTCCATTCTAAAAAAGGCATAAGTAAAACTTTTGTTTTAAATAAAAAATTATCCATTCCTCACTTAAAGGCTAAGACATTTACTACTACCATTCGCAAGAGACAGCTACGCACAGATGATATTGAATACAGAGCAGTTAAGTTCTATTTCAAAGTTCTTGAATAATATACTTATGCCTTTGGTAAGTATTTCTATTTTGAATAATTTGCGAGATATTTAATCTAAAATTCTAAAATAATCTACAGGAATTTTTTTTCAAATTCGGATCCAATTAAAGGGAGAATAATATTGTAATGTGCTGTATTGTTCTCTCTTTCATCGATTTTTGTAATTGCAAAATTCTTTTATGAGTATAGAAAAATTTGTTTTAATACATCTGAAAGTACTACGCAAGCTTCCCCGACTGAATCTGATTTATATAAAAGTATTTTTTAAAGATTTTTAGTTTTCCGTTGATTGATAAAATAAATTAGTATAACAATTTTACAAACAAGGAGCATTTGTGAAACTCAATCTTAAAAAGAATGGGTAAACAGTATCGGAAATTAGATGACTGACAAGCTCCAATGAAATAACGTTTATGCTCAGTATCTGAAATGTCTGAAAAAAAAAAAAAACAATTAGAAAATGTGCCATAAAAAAGGAATGGAGAAATGCTAAAAGCAAAGAGAGAGAGAAGAAAGCTGCTAAAAGCAGAAAATTATCTAAATTCTTATTGCTAATCGCACCTAAGTGCTAAGTGAAACTCGAGAATCGTTGAAAGGGAAGAATGGAAACTGTTATGTTGTGAAAATCAAGGTGGTTTCAGGAATAAAGACTATTTTGTCGTTTTGAATGAATAATTATATTTCGAATGTGGATAAATAAATAAAATTTGTGCTCTTATAACTGGATTTGTGTGGTTAACAGCAAACATAAAAACTCTGCTAGGAAGTTTTGTGACGAGAAATCCTCTTTTTTTTTTCTTTTTTTTTTTCCGATTTTAAAATCAATGTGAATTACTTTTTTTTCACGTATCAATATGCGTTAGACATAACTCTTAAAATTTTATTCTGCATATCTTGATTTTTTTTTCTAATGAGCTGGGTCTGTTACGTTCCAAACAGGGCCTGCATAAATAATAATTGGGGGAAGAACCTGTTTATAAAGACGAAATTTTGTTATCAGGTGACAGAGGATATTTTCTACCGATAAGTGAAATGCAAAGGTGAATTTCCCCCCAAAATCTGTCAGTGAGATATTTAATCTGAAGTTGTCGGTTATCATTATTTTAACCTAAATATTTAACCAGCGAATCTAAACAATAACTTTTGAGATTGAAATAAAGAAATGTTTCCAGCAACATGAGTATAAGTCCATTTCTGATTCACTCCCCCCTTTCCCCCCTACATTTCTATAGAGCTCTCATTAGAAAAAAAGAGCACCCTTTTTTTTGTGAAATTTCATCTATCTTGAAATATTTCTTTTTATTAACTATTCGAAATCGTTGTAAAAAAATCACAAAATTATAATTTTCAACACATGAATGTAGTTTTTTGAAATCTTGATTAATAAGAAAATAATTCTTTTAACAGCCACAGTTTAGAATAACTATGAGATAATAAATAACTTTTCTTCCTAAACAGAAATATTAAATAAACATGCTAATAAAGTTTGTTTGTCAAGGAAGGGTTTTAAAACAGAATTTTTCTTTATGAAACACAAATTTTTAAAATATTATTTTTCCAAACTAGTGCAAAATCACATTTCAAATTATTTTTGTCTTTTTAGGTAATTTAATTCAAACTGCAAAATTAAATTAAAATTGTAAAAAAAAATGTAATAGTAATATAGCATACAAAAAGGCAAAAAATAATCTGAAAAGTCCTGAAAAAACATCCTAAATTAATCAATTGATAAAAATAAGGTACTTCTAAAAATAAAATAATTTTAATGAAAGGTAAATTTATTTTTATTGGACTTATAAAAAGTAATTTGATTAAAAAAATTTTTCTTTCTTTCTGTAGAGTTCATTTAAAATTGAAACTGAATTGTAAATTTAAGTAAATTTGTAAGTAAAACATAAGACTTCCAGAAGAAATTAAAATCATACTATTCTTCTCACATATAAATAGGCGTCAATTCAGTCTTTAAAAAAATTACAAACAACAAATTATTTTTGCTCAAACTCAGACAGTATAACTACGCCTTAAAAGAAAATAATTAAATATTTACAAAAAAAGGAGAAAGAGAGAAACATTCCAAAACTGCAGTTCAGCAAAAAGTGCCATTCACACGGAATGCTAATATCGCATGCAATAATTATTACACCTACTCTTGTTGAAAAAGAAAAACCAAGCGTGCTTTTACCAGTTTTCTCTTCATTAAAGGTGGGAACGTCAACAATTTTTTTTCCATCGTTTGGCCATGATGAAGGAAGAGCGGGGGGAAAAAAAAAAGAGCGCACCGCTCAGCATTTTGTTGAATTTGTTCTCTAAATCCAAATCAACCCCTCTAACGATGTACGTGACTCGATTTTAATTGGTGGAAAAGCAAGCTTAAGACTTTTTTACCGACAAACACGAGGTTGTTTGCTTTTCTAGGATTTGCTTCCAGCTGACCGTGAAGGGGTGGTGGCTGGGGTCAATTTGCAGATTGGGTGCAATACGGGGGAGGGAGTTTTCGGAGCCCTACAGGGAAAAGTTTCGGATCGTTAATGGTGTCTTGACCATTGAAGAAAGTCGTGCTGAGGCAAGGAGGAATTTGTGAAGCATGTATCGTACATGACCGTTTCCTATCAGATAAATTATGACATCTTTTTAGACCAAAATCGTAGACATGAACGATATGAACTTGCAATTTTCGGTAATGGTCCCAAAGTCCGCTAGCTCAATACAAAAATCATTTGAAATAAAAATATGTCCAAAGGAATAAAAAAAAAATTCCAAAATTTCTTAGAAAGCTGCATTTTATTCCCTTACATATTTATGGTAATAAGTATAACTTTCATTTTAATGTCTTGAAAGTTTTTTTTTTTCATATAGATTTAAGTGTATTCGTATTACTCTCTCTCTCTGTTTCGAATTGATAAAATTGTATTACAAAACACGATTTAATAAATTCTAAACTTTGAATAAGCAACCGTGCCTTCATGGAGTTCTTTGCGTTTTTAATATTTAATTCGGTAGGATAAAATTAAGGCGACATCCATTAATTTTTAATCTTAATATGATTTTAGAATATGTGATTATAAGAACGTAATTTTATAAAAGATAAATATTACTTATACTTATCACTTCTCTGAAAAATATTGTATAATTAATGACATTTGCTGTAATTTTTCTTTCACCGATTTATCTTATTTATATTTGAAAATAGTAAATCGTTCCCTGAAGGGTGTAAAGAATTTTTTTATCATCAGCATCGTTATAGATTCTTAGCATTGAACATAAAACTTTAACTTAAGTTACTACGAGTAAAGTAGCAAAGTGCATAATTGTCATAACAACATGATAATAACATATTCCAGAAAAAAAATCTTGATTAATGTTTCAAATATGTCGGATGTCGAATTCCAAATACGTAATTAAAGTTCTAAAAAATTATAATTTGAAACTCATTACTGAGAGTAAAAATATTAGCGGAATCCGTTTTTTGAAGAAAAGAATGATTTTCCAAACATAAAATCAGATTCTTATAAAAACTTCTCGAACAACCTTTATGACTTTCAGAAAACATTGTTCTCTGTCAGAATTCCCCGACCTCTTCTTTCTGGGGTCGCATTAAATGCTTCACAGATGAGTCGGCATAGCACCCAGACATTCCCGACCACCAAAGAAGAAAAGAAACAACAGAAGCTCTCCAACTCCGGGATCGTGACACATCCAGATGGTACTCCAATTTGTTTCCCCTCCTTCTGTTGACTCGCCAAAAGACGATGATCCATCCCTCCCATATGCCGGATAAATCCCTTCGATTCAGATATTTTTTGCAACTTGTGTACAGATGCAGGCGAAGAATGACGAAGAACATACGCACTCGATCTCTGTCTGGTATGTCGTATCAACGACTTCTGCCATGTGACCAAGTAGTTCTTTTACTGAACAAAAGCATCTGGAAGGGCGTTTTTTGGAATGGAACTATTTGATGTCAGCTAAATGACACAGGGCGGTACGCAACTGTTTTGAGAATACGAATTACAGTTGTAACAATGGTGACGTCGTGTCGGTTGCAAAAAGGAATGGAGTGCATTTAAAACAAGAAGTTTGGCGACCGATATTCTTTAGATGAAGACAGTAGACAAGGAATTCCGATTTCCGTCATGGGCGGCTGTAAGGAGTATTTTACGGAGGGCGGTTATAAATTCGTATACTGCCTAAGAAGTTAATGGTTTTTTTAATGGAACACGTTATGTGTTACAGTGTAAATATATGCTTTCAACCAATTCCAAACGTAAGACGAAACAACACGTGTCCCATGACATGCTTCTTATTTGTAATAAAACGTGCAAGTCTTTTGTCAAGTGTTAAAATATTTGGGAATGAAATGTATCGACTTTTGTTTGCTAATTTTTATATTGAGGAGAAATTACATGTTTTATATATCATCCAAAAACAATGTGAACATATAAAACATGTGACATATATTTTTTTCCAAGAAGAGAAATGAATTGATAACGTTTACTTCGCTACAGTTTTCCCTTAAAGTAAAAGCCAAGTGGTCACGGTCGCGGACTCGAGGCCGGCGAAGACCCGAACCCACGACTCAACGAAATGCTACTAAAGACACGCCGTGTAGCGGGGCTGATGCATTTTGAATTGGTTCGAATTTCCGAGTCTTCCTATTGAGGTGATGTGAAAGCTTGAAGAGGGATGTGCAAGCTCACATGTCATCCTCGTCACATGACCGAAGTTCAGAATTGCGAGGCTCGTCTCCAATAGACCTCGTGTTGCTTCTCAATGCGATGTTAACATGCTATCACATTCCCTTAAAGCAATTTAACTTCATTTTTTGCTGGTATCTTGGAATTTTCATTTTCATTTAAAATTATCATGTTTTCAATGAAACAGAAATATTTAACTTTTCCATTTTATCGAGAAATCCGAAGGTAGTCAAAAGAATGAATAAAAAATAATTTGTAAGCATTTTAACACAGTTTTTGAGCTCTTTCTATGTAACTGTATTTCTTATATTCCTAACAATTCGTAATTTTCATTTTTATTTGTAATTTTATAAGAATAATTCTATAGTTCCAAAATTAGCGTAAGTCTTCAATTTCGCTCATATAAACATTTTCTTTTTGAGATATCTTCTTAGGATCCTCTACTGAATCATAATGCCAATATATACAGAGGGGGGGGGAAGGAGTTTTTTAAACGGTTATTAAAATATTTTTAAAATTGTTTCCTAAGTTCTTTAATAAACACTTTTTGCCAGTTGTTTGTGTGAAAAAAAAATTAAAAATATGCCATCTGGAGATTTTTCGGGATCAAATAACTATTTCATAATGAGCACATTTTACTTCTTCAAGTGCTCTAATTTACAGTCTGGTTGAAGTTAAACACGAGTTTTAAGCTCAAAAATAAAAATTGGACTACATGCTAAAAATTCTTATTGACTTTAAACTTAAACATAGTTAAACTTCGAAACTTTAATTTAGATAATTTTTTCTATCTTAAATTTAAACATTTTAACTAAGGTTCACTTAACATTTTCTGATTTCGTAAAAGACGTATAACTTTTATTTCTTTTATATTATTCAGCAGTTAAATCATTTGCTTTGTGAAGTCGGTCTTATTTTTGTTCCTTGTTCAGTACTTCTTTATGTTGTTCTGCCGATTCTACTGTTTAAGTAGAGCCTAAAATGATAGAAATTTTTTTATACACTAAAGGGAGTCCTTTTAAGACCTGAAATAAACTAGCTTTATATACACCTGTTAAGTATAGCTACATATACACCTGTTTTAAAATGCAGAGAGATACGAGAAGTAGAGAGAGATTATCTTGAGGTATTCATATTGTGATAAGGAGAATTGATTGCGCTTCTGCTTATAATAGGTGCGAATTTATTCTGGTCGATTCATAGATTCTGGTTTTAGAAGCAGCTGATAGTTTGTAAATTAATTTAGTCGAAATTTGGAAGTTATTTCCCCCTTCCATTGTGCTTTCGGTAACCTGAAATCAAAGTTTATTATTAAATTCCTACTATTATCTCACACTCTCTCTATATATATCTTGTTCAAATTTTCAATCGTTAATAAATTACTTTTTATTCTTCCACTCAAGTTCAAATACATAAAGGTAGTGGCTGACACTTGATTTTAATACAGTTTTTTCAAATATTAATTCATTTAATTAATTAATTTTAATTGGTGAAAATGCAGTTTAGCCTAACTGCTTAGCGCGATTTCAAAAATTGCCGAACTTGGCAATTTTTTTTTTTTTTTTTTTTGGCTAAACGTTAAGTCCGCGAAGCAGACCAGGGTAGCCACATTTGGCAAAATACCGGCAAATAATTCCTGTCGCCAAGGGTGGTTGGGCTAAACTGCATTCCAACCATTCAATTTACCGGATGAATTAAGAAACAAGTCAAAGCTTCTACTACGTCATTTGTCTTGCAATGGCAAAGTTGGTAGAGCCTAGGCGTAGAATCCTCATGCTTTCGAATCGAATCTCGTCGAAGCATAAAATTTTTTTATTTCATTTTCGAATAATTAATTTCAGTTTTATATGGGAGAAAAGAAATTCTCTTATATAAGATATTTAGCAGGATATAAATTTAGGAATAAATACCGTCAATGACGAAGCGTGTAGATCTCTGGGAAAAAATTTCTTTCCCCAATTAAAACTGTGATTCTGTCATATGTTATACATATCTATATTAATTGTAATTATTTAATAAAAAGTAACTAAAATAAAAAATTTCTTTGTTGACCTAAGTAGGAATTGACTTAAAATTTTTCTTTTTACATAACTTAATTAATGATATATATATATATATATTATTTTCTTAAAGGTGCCGCGTTATGTGAAACAAAAAAAAAAAAAAAAAATAGCCTAAAAACGGTATATTGGTTCCAAAAATTCAAAAAGCAGTCTATCATATTTTTATAATGTGAAGAAAAATATTTCCTAAATCAATTTTCGTCAAAGACATTGCATATTAATATGTATTTAATAATATTTTGGTCGTCGACCCTACTTAGCAGTATTTTAATCGAGGGCTTTTTTTTGACGCATATCCTCATCTACTGAACTTTCTTTAACATTATCTTGTGTTTTACGCTCTAACTTTTGCAAGAAAAAAAAATCTGTTCTTTTAGATTGTTTGTTTTTAACTGAGAAATCTCCATTAATTTTTCTTCATATATTGTAAAGCAGTTGTGGAATCATTCCTTGAACTTTGTATGCACATTGCTATATGCATTCTATAAATCTTGCTCTTGAAGAGGATCCAAGAGCATTGTTTCTATACGCAATGTTTTCAGTACCGTGCAACAAATATACTGTTTCATTGAAGCTTTTCCCAAATGACGTGCAATGCTTTTAAAAGTAAAGAATTTAACTTGTTCTCTCAGTGATGAAAGTAATGCTTTGTTTCGCAAAGCGTGAAGTGATACAAAATTTAACAGCCGATATGAAAGATTGCGAGCCATTCGACAGAACTTGGTAATATATTGCATACTTTAAAGGGAATTAAAGCTAATGACCCATAACTGATGCAGAATCTCATGGTTTGATAATGTGTATCACTAAGTTTGAAGTTTAATTGCATGTTTCTTTCAATGGAAGAGTCTATATTTATGAAATATAACTTTACAGTACGAGAGTTTCCCTTATTCTCAAACCATATTTATGGATGTTGAATGTATGAAGGTTTTCTCTTTTCTTGAAACGGGTTATACGGGATTATTTTGTAATGCTATATGGTTTTTGAGAATTTCACTTTCCATTACCTGTTCAAATAGTTAATATCATAAATGTCCAGTCAACAGATATGAGAGTCGAGCTCAATTATAACTATAACTAGTTATTGTTGTTCAAGTTATGAGCACGTTAGTCTAGTGTTCATGGTCGCGGACTCGCGACCGACGTTGTTTTTGTCGAGTCGTGAGTTTGAGCCCTGATGCCACTAAAGACCCGGAGTGTAGCGGGGTTGATGCACATTAAATCTGGTAGAGGTCCAAAGTTCTTTCGTTGACGTGTTGTGCAAGTTTGGAGAGGGAGGGGCCAGCTCAGATGTCGTCTTCATAACTTGACCGAAACTCAGTATTACGAGACTCTTCGCCAATTGCCCTTGTGTTGCTTCTCTGTGGGACGATAATAAACAATTAAAACCACATTTATCCAGTTATGAATATTTAAAGTTGATGCCTAGCTACTCTTCCCTCAGCTACTTAGACTATACGTGCCTGAATTAGTGTTTGTAATAATAAATGAATTTATTTCTTGCTGATTCATTTAGGGTCGAGTGAATAGAATTGCTGGAATCGAGGACTCAATTAAATATACATAATTGAGAGTACAGACGTCTCACTTTGATTCACCATCATAATCAACTTCCAAATACAGTATTAAATTCTTCGCCGCTTATATTTGCATCCGACCAAATTTATTCATAATACTTCAAAATTTCAATGTAATCTACAGGAATCCCGTTTCATTTTATTGGAAGAGATATGGAATTCAAACACGTTCAGAAAGTAATCCAAAACGTCAGTAAAAGGGAAAATAGCGTTAGAGCCCAATTTCAGAATCTGTACCTGTATTAAATAAACAAGTAAAACATAGAGTTGAAACCATTTTCTTAGATTTTACCACACAAAATCACCACCTCTTCTGCCACCATTACCCTTTTCCGAGAAAGGAAAAACTTGTCAACATCTAACTTGCTAAATGGTTAAATTTTTCTGTTTATATCACCCTCTACACTCCTAATCTCTCAATCCAGCCGTCTCTTATCGAGAGCCAAATACAAAATTATGAGCAGGAAGTAAACCCCGTGGTTGTGCGGGGGCGTCAAATGTCACTTAGTCCCTTGGGAAGTGTTTAGCTTTTCGTCAGTTTTCGCTCTAAAAGACCTACTCGAGGAGATGAATCCAGAGCAGATGGCAGGTTTTAAAATCCATTTATTTACTTAGAATATAAACGGGTGTTGCTTGGCTTTTTTCCCCTTTCGCATGTTGTTTTCCAGTAGATGTGTTTATGATTCCCTGGGGATATTAACGGATTTCGCTGAGATGGAAATTTTTGAGTGCGCGAACAACTGCTTGGGTTGACTTGAAAAATGAGTGCAGCGAGTGTGAGGTTCTGAGATACGCAGTTAAAGATCTTCTCACATTGATAACATGTAGGATGCTATGGTTATCTATGGAATTTTTCTTAAGAATAAATATGTGATTTCCTGAACTCAAAAGAAGTGTAGTCCCTTAAATGCAACTATTTCAATGTATAATACGATATTATCATTTTTAAATAAGAAGGAAAATATTTCAAATTGGTAATTTTTTTTTAAATAAAGATATTTGAAAACTCAATGAAAAAGTGACAGTAATTAGTTTTCATAAAAATCTGATGCGTAGAATATGTTTCTTGTTATAATAAAGAAAAACATGCGAGCTTACAGCACAAGATTAATTATTTTCCATCAACTGATTATATTCAAGGAATTTTTAAATTAAAAATTATTATTTACTAGTAATTCTCTTGGATTCATATTAACAATAAGTTCCTTAATTATTCCTTTCAAAAAGAAATTAGGCAATATACATATAAATAATAAATTATATTTACAAGTAATCCTACCTATGATTATTTTCGAATATCAAGTCTGAAAAACTTTTAAAATGTATATTGATAACTATAAAACTGATTATGACATTGACTATAAACCTTTAAAATGCATATTGCAAAATTAATCAATGTGTGGATAAAAATATTTAATTCATTCTAAGTATTTACGAAATCACTGAAATTTTAGAAATATTTCATAATATAATGCATAATATATATAACTACGAAATTTTAACATAATATTTCATAACAAAGAATAATTGAAGGGAAGAGTATTTTTTTTCTTCATATTACATTTTTATAATAACACTAATGGAAAATCTTAAGCATAAAGAATACAAATTCATAAGAATTTCATATCATATGATAACCAGAAGACGAAATGGCAGATCCAAAGCAAATCCCAGATGGATACCACAATATTTCAAGATTCATACTTAGTATTAAATAAATGGGTTAAAATAATTTTAAAGTAGACTAGCCTTTCCCTCCTTGCTTATTTTTCTAAGTAAAAACGCATGGATTTCTTCATATGATCAAAAGAATAGAAATATGATAATATAAAGGTTCGGCGGCCGGTGGTTTTCCGACTCCATGGAGGGGGAGAGAGTGTTGACTACCTTAAGTGCAGCAGTGTTGTTTCGAACCCTGGTCTAGTGGGTCCAAAGGAAATATGACCAGTCGCTTTTTTTCATGCTCTCACCAACCAGGCTGAAAAGACATCTTTTTTGGATGGTTAAGTTTGGTACTTAAACTTCTAACGTTGTTGTAGAAGAGAGTCACCGCATACTCCCCCTCCAGTATCATCGTAACCATACGAAGAGATACATTGATTTGTACAAAAGGTTATTTTTTGATTTTTAGCCATTACTGCAACTGATATACATTTCCACCATGTTGAATTGAGGTTTGCTCGGGGCAGTTTCCATTTGAGTCATCGTCTGTCTCGTGTTGAGTGGCGGATCTCGTCGACACGTGCGCCAGAACCGGAATATCACTAGTCGTAATTTGTGTGCGCAGAGGCAAGTCGAGGGCATATGCAATCAGTAGTTATAGGTTGTGCTACCATCTAGTGTTAAAGTCCTGAGTCACCACTTCGGCGGCCGGTGGTTTTTTCCGACCCCGTGGAGGGGGAGAGAGTTGGTGTATTTGATGCGGCAGTGTTGTTTCGAATCCTGAACCAGGTGGTCCAAAGAATGTGCTCCTACCAACCAGGCCGAAAAGACATATTTTAGTATTATTGCAGTATAGATTTTAATTTCTAATGAAGGAGAATGCTGCAAAGGATTGAAAACAATAAATAACGAAGAAACATATCTGTTAACTTAGAAACTAGAAAACTAGTTATACAGCAATGCAATAGAAAAAGCACACACACACACACACACACACACACACACACACACACGTCATCAACAATAATAATAACAATACAATATCAATATTGATACTGATATCTCCTCCTGGGTATGAAACACCTCCACCCAGACCCAGCCATTTGTCTCTTTCTATAGAGGTATGTCCTTTTGAGAGGATACTTACATACTTCAAGCAACGAAATAATAAAATCAAGTCGTATCAAGCTTTAAATAAGTTATGTATAAATAAGTGTTATAGTCAAAGGTACTTATTTGAATTTTAAGTCAATGAAAAATGAAAATTCTAAATTAAAAAAGTTTAATTATTTCAAAAATGTATGAAATAAATAACAGAGTTTTATACTTTCAGAATTTATTTTGAAAGTAATCCTTTACACAAGTTTGTTTTAAAGTCTGTGATGTGGAAGGATTTTTGTTCTATGAGAATATTAAAGTCACTGATGATCTTAAGTCCATCTCTGACATCAACAGTTATCGTGAATTTTTTTAATTCCTGAGATATATTTTAAAGCATCTGTATAGTTATTATGCCACACTTTTCGTCTGACTCTTTTTCGTCTTCCTCACTGCTTTCCTAGATATTTTTGTTAAAACTCTCATCATCAACTGCAAGTGAAATAAAGGGTTTGATGTCGTCATTAGACAGAAGGTTTCCCTGATTTCTAAATATTCTTGTATATTTGAATACTCCACTGATTTTGACAAGTTTAAACAATTCCTTTTTATCAGTGTATTTTCACAGAGGGCACTCAAAACTGGAATTTCAAAGACTGATTCCTATTGGTCCCTGTCTTGGATTTCCTTACAAATTGCAAACACTGTTTCTTCTGCCGACTGAGAACTGTTGAACTATCTTTGAACTTATTCTTGAAAATATTTTCAGTGTTCTTTAATAAGAGGTTAATACATGTACTACTCAAAGGAACCGAGACCAACAGAATTGTCCATTAAATAGAAGTATTCTTAATTCGGAGATGTCCCTTACAGGAGGAGATGTCCCTTATTTTGTATGTATATATATAATACCAAACCTCTGTTATGACCGAATATGTACTTATAGACACAGTTCAGTCGAGTTATGGCCATATTCAACCTGTATATAGTCCTTGTTTGGTTGCGAAAATTATTATTCAGTTTATATATATTGTCCATTATTCACACATCACACAGATCCATATAAGCTATTGTATTAGTATAAGAAAATAAGATGTAATAAAAAGTGAAAATAAATCAAATTTTAAATGTGATTTAATTTGGTTAACATAAAAAGTATACTCACAATACTTTCATCCAAAAAGGACCTGGTGGTGTTCCTTTAAGAGTTGGGGAGCATCTGTTCTTCGTTCCTTATAAAGCAACACATCCAACGGCATCACCCAACAGCATTATAATAAATAACATTCAAATATTCTTACTCAAGTCAATAGGCAGGAAAATGCTGTTACCATGGTCGTTCAGATAATTTTAGATTCATAAAAGTTTAGTTACTAGGGCATTTAGATAATGTTATATTATTCATTAAAATTTTATAACACACACCCTGCAAATTTACGCAAGACTAATTACTCTATTAGCCTTATTTCTTTCTCAAAGTACAAAATATTATACATTCCACAGTCACACTCACAGAAATTAGTTACTTGCATTTTGTTGCGATGTGTGAATATTTGTTAACAGAAAAGATCCTTCAAGATTCTCAGAAGATCATTACCAAAAGTATGTAATAATAAATTATAAGAAACTCAACAAAAAATTAAATGCAAATGAAACTTGCGTATTTGATTGTTTCCATCAAATGTATGAAACAAGAGGATTTTGAATTCCTGAATTTGTAATAAAAAAGCAGAAAAAGATGAATTTTTTCGCATGATACGTAAATTATACAATGTAATGATCGATAGATTGTTTATTAACGTCGACTCTAGGATCGACACGATGGCTATTTGCGATGAACCTCATAGTATTGAACCTCGGTCAAATGATAAGTGCTATAACCTGAATTGGCACTCCCTCTCTAAATTCCCACATTACACTCACGGGAGGACTTGAAGTCTCAACAGATTAACGTGTATCAGCCTCGCTACATAACAAGTCTTTAGTGTCACCAGGATTCGAACTCACGACCCGACGGATACAATGCCGACCTTGAGCTCGCAATCATGACTACTTGACCACCGTGGCCAAACAATGTAATGCATTTTAAGTAGTAGGAATTCCAATAACCACATTACAATTTCTTTTTAAAAAAGTAGCTCTTTAGGTAAAGAATTAAAATAAGGAATCCATTTCAAAGAAAACTAAAGTATAAACATTCAATGTAAAGGTGATACCACTGCGAACGTAAATTCCCGCGAATTGGTAGTTGTTAAGCAAAAGTTACTGGGATTATATTTTTTATCTTTTAAAGAACGTCCCGATCTTTTTTTTTAATCGGAAAATTACTATATCAGTTAGGAATCAATGACGATGTGTCACATTTAAAAAAATAATCAATAGGGAATGAACTTGATTAAGGAAGTACATCACAGTTGTAATTTCATACCGACAAACTTGCGAAATTTCAATTAAATTTTGAAATGTAAACTAATAGCCGTGGCTTGAAAATCTGTGATTCTGAGAATTGAGAATAAATTGGACTCTTTGTCTGAGTATACTTACAATAAATCATTTAAAGCACTTATCAAGTAAAGATAAAATTTCTTATGGATTAATTTTATTTAAATTCATGAGAAAAATCCTTCTCTATTACGCTTCAATTTTTTTTTATGAATTGTATTTATTGGAATTTTATATTTTAAAAGAGTATCTGTGTGTGGTACTTTATAGGAACTCAGTACTCTGAGCTTTTTAAAAAAATCTAGCTGTGTATGAGAAAAAGTTTATATTCACTATAGGTGAAAGCACATAAAATACGTATATGAGGGGGAAAAAATTAGTAGCGCTCGCTAGTTATCGTTTGTTAAGTCTAACCCTCAAATTACACAATCAAATGAAGACGAAAATAAAAATTAAGTTCAGTTTATAAATGTTTCTCAGGTTATGTACATGCAGAATTACTCTCTCGATATTAATTCCGCCTTAACATGATTGTAATCTAGTCTAACATCAATTTTAAAATCAATCTTACTAACGTACTAGGGTCCGAGTGCGTTAACTTACAATGACTAGAAATTTGAGTGGTTTCTTTAGCTCTTACTCACTCCAAAAAATCCTGGATCCCATTTCGATAGAAATCTATGCAGGTTCTCATATGTCACCTACGTCTATGCACAATTAATCACTACCTTATAACCACTAGTTTTTAACTTCTAACTTTCCAACTACTCATTCAATTTGGCTTCGCTTATATATATTATATATATTCTTTTCTTTAACTCAATTCCCAACAATTTTGTACAATAATCTGCTTAGATCACTTTTAATACGGTTGAGTCACAATGCTCTATTTTACAAAATTTATATTATAAAAAGTTCCCATGGTGAGTGAAGAGAAAATCGCGAATAATTCAGAATTACAAATGTCATTTTCAAATAAACAACTATTTTAAAAAATTTAACTTTTTCAAAACTTTTTAATCTACCACTACTACAAATTTTAATATTTCTTAAATTATTTTTTTCTCAATTTTTTTTAAAAATAATTTTCTCATAATTATGTACATGAGTTTGTGCTAGTGTTTTTTTACAGTATAACAAAAAAAAAAGAAAAAAGAATTCTATCAGACACTATGAAAACAATAAGTAAATAATAATAATAAAAAGAACCACCTTTTTCTAAATTTCTGAATTTTTAAGAAAATAAATATTTATTTAAATCCTTATCCCATGCACAGAATTTTCAAATATACTAATATTACAACAACAAAAGTCTTAGCATTTTAAATATTTTACCATTACGAAAAATAAAAGGTGAAGAAAAATGTAGTTTAAAGTTTTGAAGGTCAATGAAAAACGGTATGGTACACTCTAAAAGAAAATTCAAATAACTCGGTAAGTAATAAGGCTAGAGCTTTAAAATTTAGTTTATATATTTAAAAAGGATAAAGGTAATAAAATTGTTTTCGATTCTTTGGTCATTTTTAGGGTACGGTTTTACCTCTAAGTTTTGCCTTTTTTGTGACTCATTTTAGTTTTTATTTTTAAATATGGTTCTATCAGTTGCTGCCGATTTTATTACAAAAGTAAAATCATAAAAATAAAGTATGAAGCTCATGATTCAACTAAAAATTTTTAAATTTGGAAACTCGTGGGATAAAATGGAATAATTAAAAAGAAAGCTTTGAAAAAATTATTGTAACTAATAAAATCATTCGCAAAGATTATTCTGAAAAATACCTTTTGCTATTTCATGAATAATTTTTTTAATTCAAAATACATCTTTTCTTTAAAAAGGAAACTATTTATAAAATTGAAAAATACAAGAAATAAAAATTGGAAAATAAGATAATGGAATGTCATTTTATTTTAGAGAAATCTGTTTTTAATCGCAATACAATTGTAATTTAAAATTGCACAAACAGCTTTAAATATTGCAATTGGCAATTTTAGTATTACAAAAATGTAAACATATTAAAGTTATTAGACAATTTTAGAACAAAATAATGAGTTTAATAAATTTGTTTTAAAATTCAGGAGCCAACGTTTTAATCTTGGGGGGAAAAAACTAACATTATTATAATTCATTTGTAAATTTTTATTCTATTCTTTTTTGCATGACTTGTAAATTGTTATATATTAAACCTAATATTTTGCCTAAATTATCATTTTTTGTCACGTGTCTTAAATTAACGGACATATAGGGAGAAATCTGGATACTTGAGCGTATTTTTACAAAAGTGGTTATCTTAATTGTAATTAATTTAGGAAAATAAATTATAGATTATGTACAGAAAGTTTGAGTATGTGTGTAAAATATATGTCATTTGTGAAATTTTAAGTTCTAAATGAAAGAAAAAAGTAAATTTTTAAATATTTAAAAATGTTAATCTTTGAAAAAAGTAAAAGGAGGTTCGGTATGCGAAAGATCTGATTAGTTTTTATTCTCTTTCAAAATGGACTCTCACTTTAGTTCATTACTGCAGGAAAATCGATAAAAAACGATTTGTTGTTCAAAAGAGTGATGACAGATTGAGTGATTGATTAACAGGTGTGTCTCTAGCCACATGTTAACACAAATACACAGAAATGTTATCACATTCTTCAGATTTATGTTTAATATTTAATCAGAACTTAACGCTCAGACATTCCCTAATATTTATTCTACAAATGGAATGTTTCATGATCAATGGGGCAAAATGAGCAGAACTAATGTTTTCGTAAGACGCACATCAAAGCGAAACCGTTTCCTGTGTTTACTTTAGTCTTTTCTCAGGCGTTTCTCCTTTCAAACCGTGGACTGTCAGATAAAATTCTTTTCCTGGGGTGTGGTATAACGAAGAACAGGTGAAAATCTGAAGATAACGAACACTGTGGGCCAAAGAATGTTATTTACTTATCGATGGGAGAAGACAAAAGAAATTCTTTGATGGGAAATGGAGAAGTTTTTTTTATAGATATAAACAAAAGGATCCATTTTTTTATGGATGTATACAATGAAGCGATACGTTAAGGAAAAGCTAAATATTTCCCCGCATTACTTTTTAGTTCTGAGTATAACGACCCATTTTAATTTCTTGTTATAATTAACATAATGCAAATAATTGAAAGGTAATTCAATGCACGCACACATCAAAATATTAATATCTAAATGAATGTAAAATTTATTTCTAATAGTATTAATTTCGAACAAGAGTATCTTAGAAATTTAGATAGGCTTAAAAGAATTTAGTCAAGACTGCATCATAAAAATGAAATCGTTAAAAATGCAAATTTTGTTTACTTCGTCTGCAGCCGAAATACAAAATTTTTGGAAAGAAAAATTTTAAACAATGCTACAACGTTAAACTTTTTTAGTAACTGAAAATTTTTACTATTAGAATGGGATATATAATATATGGTATAACTCGAAAAATTCATTAATATTAATCAAATGCAACAATATTTTATATAAAACAATTAAATAATTAATATAACATGCTCTAATATAATTATAATTCGGTAAAATAAAAATTGTTTTCTAAAATATTTTGTACTTAAGTCTTGTCAGTCATGGCACAAAAAGGAAATTTTAAATCAATGAATAACGAATTTATTGTTGTTCACACGAGAGAGAGGCAGGTATATGGGAAATAGTGACGGATGCAACACAAGTCTACTCACTCTGGTAATCCGGTAAGAAGAGAAAGAGTTTTTTCAGAGTTTGTTTCTCCAGGGAAGTTAAATTAAGGAATACGAGTATACCGATCATTTTGTAATATATGTAGGGATTTTCAGGTATTTTACCCAGGCACTCATAGACTTGTAGGAAATATCCCTATTAGTTCAGAACGTGGTAAATGCTGATCTTAGCATTTTTGGAAACCACGTGATTGCATAAATTAAAAGATTACAAAATAACGATGAACGTAGTACTATGGTAGTTAAAATATAAGATAAATTAGGAAATTATTAACGAGATTTAAGGAGAATTATTACACATACACACAGTGAGGTTTATTTAATTAATAAATTAATATCAATAAAATTCTAATAGCTCCACTTTTCGTTTTCGTCATTACGTTTAGGATTCATTATTATCCCCAGAGACCTAAATGTGATATAATTATCTATTACAACAACTATTATAGAGACTTTGAGGTTTTATTCTTAATAACTTTAAAGGGTCCGGATAGGGACAAAGATCTGCTTCTTAAATTCATTAAAGGTATTCTCAATTCTCAGTTTGAGAGAAAAATCTAGCGTAAGACCCTACTGATTTAGAGAATGATTATTAAAGTCGCATTTGAAAGCAACATGACGATTATTGGGCGACTGACCTCGCAATTTTGAACATCGGTCAAGTGATGCACAGGACACCTGAGCTGATACCCATTTGTCTAACTTAGACACCATCCTATCGATAGGACTTCAAGCCCTGACAGAATTATCGCGAATCAACTCCACTTCTCAACGAATCTGTTTGTGAAATCAGGTCTCGAATCCACGACTGAAACATCACTGCGCGCGAATACGCGACAATGACTACTAAAACTACTTGAAGTGAATTGAATATGTTGATTATAAATAATGAAGTCAAGAATATGAACTGGAACTACTTTATGTCTAGACTCAACTTATCAAAATCAGAAACTAATAAACAAAGTAACAATATCTCATTACATGGCCAGAACTCAATCTCCCCTGTGTCTAGTCTGTGTCTTCTCTCCTTTCGATAGTTAAAAGACAAAATTAATATTGAAAAATTATTAAAATATATATAGAGTTAGTTTCATATTTTTTTATCAATTGGTATAGATTTGGAAGAAGAACATGGACACACAAGAAAAAGAATCGGTGAAACAGAAAAAAAAATTTCAAAATGACATAATAAAAACGATGATTCATATTGTTTTTACTAACATAGTGCTGGGAGCAACTCGAGGGCTATTAATGAAGGACCTCGTAATTTTGAAATTCCGTCAAGTGACGAGGACGACAACTGAGACGTTCTTTCCCTCTCCAAACTTCCCTACCCCGCCAATGGAGAACTTAAGGCCTCAAGAGAGTTAACGCGCATTAGCCGCTCTACACGGCGGGGTTTTAATGCCATCAGAACTCGAACCCACGACTCCATGAAAACAACGCCGGCCGCGAGTTCTTGAACATGACCACTAGGCTGCTGCCTCCACATAATAAACACAGTAGTAAACCTTTCATTACAACTTGTAATTACCATGAAATTCCAACAATATGCCCTCCTTCGTAATAAATTATGATTCCAGTTTCAAGCTTAATTTAAATTTTACCTTTAGTTAAGAAAATATATTCCTTTCTAATTTTTGTGCGTAATTTTCAATTCATGTTTATTTTATACAATTTTTATTGTTGTTCATTTTTATTATACTTATTCCATACAATTTTTACACTTATTTATTCTATTTTTATAATTATTTAATACAGTTTTTATGTTTTATTTTCGCATACTTTTCCCTTTAAAATAAATTAATTTTTTTTCTCTTATTCGCTCCACAGCATAATTCTTATTTAATACTTTAAATTAAATTTATTATGGTAAATTTAGTTTAAATAACGATTTCAAGTTTTCTTTTAAATTTAAAAGTTGTTTTTCTTAAGTTATAATAAGGTGATATATAAGAATATTTTATAATAAGTATTTCCAAAAAAAAAAAAAAAAAAAAAAAAAAATGGATATTATCTCGATTGGAAACTTTCTTTTAAATCCAGGAATTTTTCTTTTTGACGAAGGAGAAAATGCCATTTCAAAAACTTCATCATAAAATAATTTCACATTTGTAAATAAATGCATAAAACAAGCTCTTGAATGCTTACTTATTTCAAACCAAAATATCAAATTTTTATTTTAATTAAATTACAGGACATTTGTCATACGAAGTAGAATTAGGTCAACTTAGTATATTGATTGGATCGAAACAGCTGGGATTCAGTTTCTCACGGTTTAATTAATTATTAATAATAAAAGTTTCAATCAAATAAATTAATCAGTTTTCAGCGTCGACTTTTTTCTATCCCATGGCGGGGTGGACAATTTCTTTTCAGTTCCTGCGGACAGCGTTTCGAGACCTCGATCATTGGATTCGAAGAAAAGATGTTCGGTCTCTTTTTGCAATGCTTTTATTAACTAGACCAAAAGGGATCAAACACACTCTGAAACTAAAGAGAATGTACAACAATTCGAATTCACTTTATCCCCCCATCACCAAAACCAGAAAGGATTTTACATTTTAAATGAGAAAATTAGATATGGTTTCTTTAAATCTTTTCTTTCCAATCAGAAATTTTTAAAAAATATTTTTTTAGAGACAATTAAAGTCGTAACCACATAAAGCTTTTAAGAAAAGTACTTTTCTTATTCATAAAATAATTGAAAATTCTTTTAAAAGTTTTATTTTTTCACAAGCCCATGCAGATCACAAGAAAAAATGATTTACAAATTTTTCACAATTTTATGTTCCATTATCAAAATTATATTTATACATATAGCTAATATTAAATCTTATTTCGAAATTGAACATTGTTTAATCATATATAATAATCAATTATAGTAAAATAAAGTTTAAAATTTCTTTAAAAATAATTCTTAATATATATATATATATATATATATATATATATATATATATATATATACACACATACATACACACATACATACATACATACAATACTGTTTCCATTATTTTGTAGCTTCAAAGCAGGCATTTTAACATGCTCGTATATTGTTAATAATTAATGTTTTAAAGATTTATGTGTACCGCCGAAATCATTTGCTCGTTGTCTAGTTGAGTTCTTTAAATTGCTCTCACATTAGTTGCTTGCGTATTATTATTTTTTGGGCGGTCTTCTTTTCTTCGTAAATGATTATCCGAGAAGGTGTTATTCCTTTTATTATGTTTCTAATGCGAACTGATTCATCAGCAAAAACAATTCCATGACAGCGTAAGTATATGTTCTGCCAAATCTAACTCGTATATTAATCAAAATTTCTAAAAAAAATCAGTTGTGCTTTTGTTATTAAAATTCTATGTGTTAATAAATTAAAATATTAAAAGCGATTCAAAAACTTTTTTCGTCTGATTTCCTTAAAATTCTTTATCTCTTTCAAAAACTATCCTTCCGCCTTGTGTTGTTATTCTAATACAGGTATGGAGAATTTATAACCTTGAGACCATAAGGAGCTTCGAGGTCATTACATGAAGCAATTGAGTGAATCAGAAATTTTTTTTGAAACAAATTCTTTTATTTTTATTAAAGGGTTTTTCTGCTTTTACTAGTTTTACTTTGATATTTGAATGAATACATTTTTATACAAAATAGTTAAAGATTAAAAAGGAGCAAGCAAAATACCTTGAAATGATCAATCACAATTGAATATGAGAAAATAGTTTAGTTTGTTTGGTTTTGTTTGCACTAGAGCCATATTATTCCTCCGAGCTATCAACAGTCATTATTATACGGAAAGAAACACACATGGGATCTAGATTAAACTATATAAATGCAAGAAAGGTAGAAAAAGAGAATCGAATGACAAGAAGAATGATAGAAAACAGAGGGGGAGAACGTTAGAGCATCCTGGGAGCGCTTTACCCGTGTTTACCAAAGACATCAAGCTATATAGGAGAAAGGAAATATCGCTGGGGCACCTCGGGTACATAAATAAGGGCTTACCTAAGGATGGCAGCCCTTAAAAATGGTTTTTGTTCAGTTACATTTTTTACTTGAGTAACATTAGTATCACAGATACCACTTCTGGAACTGGAGAGAAATTCAGAAAAATTAAAATTTGTACTTTATTGACTATTGCTTGAATAATTTTTTCCTTTATAGACGAATTTTAAGACTAACTCCCTCCCCTTCGCGTCACATTCACACAATTTGCACATCCATAAAGAGAAGAACGATATCATTGTAACAAACCGATTTGTAGCAAGCATTGTGAGAAATACTGCGTCTTTTGACCTGCATAAATTGAAAATTATTTTTGAAAATAAAACATTTCAGAAAAAATTTGAACGTTTAGCATATTAATTTATTAAACTTTTACAAATAATACTTTCAAATTATTTATTTCCTCACTTTTATTTTTACCGTCTCTTAAATTTTACATTACATTATCTTTACTGACTCTTTATCAACGCATTAGCTTTCAAGGATAATGCAGCCTCCAGATCGAAAAGGATCTTGATCTTTGTTTTAATACGATCACACGCGCCGACACTTCTTGCAATCCTAATTCCAGTTATTTCATTTTTAGCAAGATACCAGTTTCTTTTCAATTTGGGCACATTCCCCCGTCCAAAGATTTGAAACAAGTGCGCATCAGCGAGACGGTGGGGTTTGTGTCTGGATGTGCTTGTGTGCTGAGGCAGATTTCATTACGCCGAGCAAGAGTCTCCAAGATTATCAAACTGTTTGTCTTCAATTCGCCGGCTTTAGCATAATGTGTTTACAGAGGTGTGGAAAAGCGGCCATATTAAGCCTTCACTCCGGACTCTTAGGCTTTTATCAGGTAAAGACCGGACACCCCAGATGCAAGGGGGGGGGGGAAGAAGCACATGCTCAAATGTGTGGATGGGTGGGTGGCATAAAACTCGGGTGATTTTGCAAGGATCGCGAACAGAGCGTGTCCGTATCGCGCACTAGTGGGTAGGCGAGGAGTAGCGAGCTGGGGTGTGAGCAGTATGTATTTCTTTATTGTGAGTCGTAAGAGGGTAGGGGCAGGGGTACCGGAAATGAGTCATAAAATCTTGATGACTAGTCGGCAACGGAGTTAATTATATTTACTTTTAATACCCATTAGCTGCAAATAGATTGGCTGCTTTAATTAAAATCCGTGATTTGCGCTTTGCCTTCATAAAACTTTCAGGGCAGGGGCGTTAATCTGGTCTCTACCTTCCGAAGAGAGGTGAAGAGGAAAGGGGTGTAGCGATACGTAAAACGTGATTTTGGAAGACGATTTTTATGCCCGGAAAATAAAATAACCCCCCGATTGAATATATATGACGTAATTAATGCAAATAAGCCGAGCACAAACACTCGTAAAATGATGTTAATATTTTTCAACGTGCCCTTGTGCTACTATGGAGTTGTTTGAGTTTTAGATGTTCTTCGAAATTCCAATTCGGTAATCTTTTACCGGGGTTAAATATATGTACGTTGTGTGCATGAGTTAGGATTGTAAATATACAGGATCAGGAGATTAGTTTTCAGGGGTTATTAAAGTCTCCACAGAGAGCGAAAGTATTTCAGTGGGGAAAAAATTTAAATTCTTTTTATAAGACGATATTCGAAACTAAATATATATATACGAATGCGGTGTTTTGACGACACACATCGTAAAATGGATCTGTTGCAAACCATGTGTAATTTGTAATTTAATAACATTTTAAATTCATATGTATTTCTAGATGACAGACAGACATTCTCTAATGATACTAATGATAGACAGAAATACGAGATTTCTATCAAAATGTAAAGAGAATTTGTTTAACGATTTAATTCTAATAAATCTTTAAAGTATTAAGTATAAACAATTATTTTATAATTAAATTTTTTTCATATAAGAGTTCTTATGAATTTCATAAATGGATTAATAAATATATTTATATTTCTAATATAAGTACAAATATTTTTTTTTTCATTCTTAAATGAAAATCTAACGAATTTTCACATGGTTATTAGGATTTAAATTGTTGACAAGGAATTGTATTTCGTGGTAAATTATTATAATTTGAAAATTGAATTTAATTATGCAGAAATTATAAATGTCATTTATCCCATGAAGCGTTTGACCTATTTTTCCTCTTGAAATATTCTGAACTTTTTTATAAAACATGGATGAAATAGTGAAAATGTACAAAAAGAAATATTTACATTTATGAGTATAATGCTTTTTTAAAAAATAACTCTTAAATCCTTTGGCCAATAAAAAGATAGATTCCATTCATGAATGAAGACATACAATACAATAAGATGAAAGACATTTTCATTAAATAAATTATTTCAGAAATGTTATATTAAAAACTTTATTGACTGTACAAAAGAACGAAATATGTATGAAATATTTAAATAAAATGTAAAAAATAAATAGAAACTTATGTATAATCTAAGAATTCTTTAAATATATATATATATATATATATATATATATATATAAGATAAAGCAATTAATTTATCATTAAAAAACACAAAACGAAGAGAACAATTAAAATCCAAAACCAACAACAACAACAAAAAAAAAAAAAAACATTTATAGAACTAAGTAAAAAAGTTGAACTGAATCAAATTTGAAACTAAGAGATGAATAAATTTGAAATTAATTTGAGCCAAAGAATAATTCGATTATTCTTTTATATATATATATATATCGTAATAGAAAAGAATGATTTTTCAAAAGGTGTTAAACTGTTATAAGGTTAATTTCTTTAGCGTCTTCACGATTCCTTATCTCTTTTTTTCATTAATAAAATTAAAAACAAAAAATGAATAATGCTGTGATTTTTAAAACACAAGTTACAGACAAATCATATGAATTAAATTTCTAAAACTACATTTTGAAATGAAATTATTATATAATGAATTCTATATTTTACTGAAATGCCACTCTCCTTCTAATATTCAATCAGAAATAAATGACATTTTTAAAAAAAGTGGAATTAGCTTTTCTTACTGTTCGCTAGAAATTTAGTAATAGTAAGCTTACTATACAAAAATAAGATTTTTTTGGAAATATTTTTGTTTGATTTTCAAGAATTAAAGAGTTTTATTAACTCTTTTTTTATATATATAAATATCTGTATACATAAATATGATTAAGTTTTGCGACCTTCTGTTGCACTGAAAAGATTTTCTTATAACAAATGATATAGCTATTTATATTTTCTTTCAAATGCTAAAAATTTATATTTTTCCATGATCATAGCAAAGACTGTGTAGGCTAAATTTTGAGAAAATTGAAAGCTATCAATTTTCCAAATAAACACATATAGTTTTCTTATTATAAATAAGCACGCATTTCTTTTTAAAACTTTTACATCCGTTTCATTACAAAATCTGCATCCTTTTCCTATACCTATTTTTAAGCAGAGATATCTGTTTTGCTTATAAAATCAAAATATTTATTGTATAAAAATATTTAAATATGTATTAATCCTTATTATACTGCTCAATGAAATTTATGAATTAGTCGAGCATTTCAGATATATATATATATATATATATATATATATATATATATATATATA